>PVIW01008717.1:16253-58225 GCA_004026585.1 Noctilio leporinus | reverse complement strand
ATTCGTTCTTTGATTTCCTTTGCCCTTGGTGAAGTATCAGTAAACATATTTTTGCGTAGGATATCCAAAAGTTTACTGCCTATATTTTTCTCCAGGACCTTTATGGTGGCACTGCTTATATTTAAATCCTTTATCCATCTTGAGTTTATTTTGGTGTATGGTGTAAGTTGGTGGTCTAGTTTTATCTTTTTGCATGTTGCTGTCCAGTTCTCCCAACACCATTTGTTGAAGAGACTGTTTTTACTCCATTTGATGTGCCTTCCCCCTTTGTCAAATATTAGTTGACCATAGAGTCCTGGGTTAATTTCTGGGCTCTCTATTCTGTTCCATTGATCTATATGTCTATTCTTATGCCAGTACCATGCTGTTTTGGTGACAGTAGCCTTGTAGTATTGTTTGAAGTCCAGTATTGTGATTCCTCCTACCTTGTTCTTCTTTCTCAAGATTGTGGTGGCTATTCGTGGGTGTTTTTGTCTCCATATAAATTTTTGAAGTATTTTTTCTATGTCTGTGAAGTCTGTCATTGGTATTTTAATTGGGATTGCATTGAATATGTAGATTGCTTTGGGTAATACGGACATTTTAATGATGTTAATTCTTCCCATCCACAACATAAGAACCTATGCACACCTATGTTCATAGCGGCACTCTTTACAATAGCCAAGTGCTGGAAACAGCCTAAGTGCCCATCAGTGGATGATTGGATCAAAAAACTTTGGTACATTTACACAATGGAATTCATATAGCAGAAAGAAAGAAGGAACTTCTACCCTTTGCAACAACATGGATGGAACTGGAGAGTATTATGCTTAGTGAAATAAGCCAGTCAGTGAAGGACAAATATCATATGATCTCACCCATTACAGGACAATAATGAGCAAAACTAACAACAAGCAAAACAGAACCAAATATATGAATACAAGGAATAGGGCTTCAGTGGTCAGGGGGAAAGGGGTTGGGGGGAGGGGGGAGGCAGAGGCAAAGAAGGGGAGCAGCTTAGACAAGAACCTAGTATAAAGGAACCATGGACATGGACAACAGGTGGGATTGACTGGGAGGAATGGGTGGGTGGGGAAGGGGACAGAGGGGAGCAAAAAGGGGATGGATGTAATACAGCAACACTAAAATTAAAAAAAAGAAAAAGAAAAAGGCAACCATATAAAAAAAAAAAAAGGGGGGGGGGCAACTGTCCTTTCCATAGACTCTAAAGAGAAGTTCTGTGATTTATATTTCTAAACCTTTTTCTGATTCTAAGAACAGATGTCCAGGGCTATTGGTAATGTAACTGTATTTAGGTTCCTTTAGATGGACTGGGCATGAGCTATTATTATGTTAAGGTTTTATATACAAGTTGGTTGAGAGATGTACCTGTTATTCTTTCTTCTAAGAAAATAAGTTTAAAAGTATTTTTAAATGTAAAAAGTTATTAAATTATTTTTGTGCACTATCTGTTAGAAAAAGAACAGATTAAAAATTATTTTAATGTATAAGATATGCGAAAGGACACTGATATAAATTATTGTGGAAGATTTGGTACATTTGTGATTAATGCAAAAAATTGAGGAAGTGTCTTAGAGAAATGTTTCTCAATAAATTTTACAGATGATTTTTAAGGCAGCAATTTAGTTTTAATTAGTTGTTGGGTAAGCATTTTTAAATTATGTTACAAATATATTTTAAATTATATTTTAGATTTTAATCACACATAGTTAGAGCCAAATCTAAATTATGAAAAAGTATAGATACTTCACCTACTCATACAAAGCACAGGGAATAATTTCTGCCATGTAGTATGAATTCAATACTGTAATAAATATTGGTTGATGACAAAATTAAAAAATATATACATTTTGTAATTTCCAAAAGTACTATTAATTTAGTCATGATATTAAAGTGATTAACCATTTAACAGCATTTTTTTAACTAAAGGGAACAGATAAGGGAAGATTTTAGAAACAGATGATTTTGTGATTTCACAGTGGGAGATTTTACAGCATTTTTGTTAAATGTTAATAAATAGCATAATAACTGTGCTAGGTAT
This sequence comes from Noctilio leporinus, assembly GCA_004026585.1. Classification (NCBI taxonomy): domain Eukaryota; kingdom Metazoa; phylum Chordata; class Mammalia; order Chiroptera; family Noctilionidae; genus Noctilio; species Noctilio leporinus. The sequence continues at coordinate 56,184 of PVIW01008717.1, read as the reverse complement.
GGCTATGGAAGGCTTAAAGTTATAAGCTCTACCCTGGCCCTCAATGTATCTATGTATATTGACAAATACAGAGAAGTAAAAAGGAGTTGTTGGATTCCAGGTAAAAAATTCACAAAAATTACTATCATGATAGTGCTCTATAAAACAAAATGCTATTTTATGTATTTATAATTTGCTGGTTGCCTGCACAACCAACCTCACAGTGGTTAGTTCTGGTGAAGAAACCAAATTAGATGAGAGACTAGTAATCATCTAACTCAAACAGATGGACCTGGGTATTCTTAAGGGATGCTTTTACCAGGCCTTGAGTTTGGGAAATAGTTCTCTTTTATACTTGAAGAATAATTTCAATCTAAAGAGTGCTGCAGAAGGGTGGGGAGAGGGGAGTGGGGGAAAGACTCAGAAGGGTTCAGTCAGGGACATGAACAACCAGACGGGGATTGAATATAGGAAAGGGAATGGGGTGGGTGGGGCAGGGGGGAGCAATGGGGGAAAAATGAAATAGTTGTAATACAACAAGAAGAAATTAATACAAATTTTAAGTGATATTAAAAAATAAAATAAAGAGTGCTGCACATTATGTAAATATCTATTAAATATCTACTGTCCATATCAAGACAACTTTTTACTTATTTATTTTTCTTTTTCTTTTTTAATTTTATTGTTGTTGTATTACACCCATCCTCTTTTAGCTCCCCTCTGTCCCCCTCCCCACCCACCCATTCCCCCCAAAGTCAATCCCACCTGTTGTCCATGTCCATGGTTCCTTTATACTAGGTTCTTGTCTAAGCTGCTCCCCTTCCTTGCCTCTTCCTCACCCCTCCCCTCAACTCCCTTCCCCCTGACCACTGAAGGCCTATGCACTGTACTCATATATTTGGTTCTGTTTTGCTTGTTGTTAGTTTTGCTCATTATTGTCCCGTAATGGGTGAGATCATATGATATTTGTCCTTCACTGACTGGCTTATTTCACTAAGCATAATACTCTCCAGTTCCATCCATGTTGTTGCAAAGGGTAGAAGTTCCTTCTTTCTTTCTGCTGTGTAGTATTCCATTGTGTAAATGTACCAAAGTTTTTTTTGATCCAATCATCTACTGATGGGCACTTAGGTTGTTTCCAGCACTTGGCTATTGTAAATAATGTCAAGACAACTTTTTAGATCAGCAATACCAAATTAATGTACTCTCTACTTTAAACTATAACCTATATACTATTTACTAATTTTCCAATGTATTAATCACCCACTGTGAGACACTGCAAATTGAATAGGGTCATCATAATTAGAAAAGAAAGACATGACTTGGATATCAATATATTCACACAATTACTTTAGGCTAATACATGTTTCTCACATCCCAGTGCCTGGCCATGAGCATAACCACTTAAAGTGTTCGGCTACGTTATATTTTATCTAAACACTAGTCAGTTTTTAATAAGGGCTGTTAAAAGAGACCTCCCCAAATCTTCATGTTGTATTTTAATTATTAAGTAAAAAATTGAAAAATTAAGTTTTACACATGCTTACCTTTCCAGAAATATACACAAATATTTATTGGATATCCTTATTCTTGAAAAAAAAAAAAAAAGAAAGAAAGAAAAAAAAGAAAAAAGAAAAAGAAAATTAAAACCTCTTGTCAGATCTCATTTTAAAAATATTTCATTAAAGAAAATTTTAAGTTATTTGACTTATATAATTTGAGACCAATGTGCTCTCTAGTTACTACATATTGGTTGTAAGAATTCTATTCTTAGTAAAAAGACACTTTTATAAAGATGCTAACATTTTGTTAACTAAAATACATAACAAAATGACTGATATAACAAAGTAGCAACTTTATATATTCTATTCTTTTCAGATAATAAGGGTTTAAACCTAAGAACTTATGTAATTTTTCAAAATATTTTTATAATTAAGTCTCAATTCAAAAAATTTTAATATGATATGATCAACTGGGTACTTTAGGCTTAGACTTCTATTTCTTTTAAGGTTTTTTTTTTTTTTTTTTTTTTAATATACATACTGTTTTATTTACTTATTTTTTAAAGATTTTATTTATTATTTCTAGAGAGAAGGGAAGGGGGAGAGGCAGACAGGAAGAGCAGCATCAATATATGGCTGCTTTTCACTTGCTTCCAGCTACGGACCTGGCTGGAGACCTGGCTTGCAACCTGGTTATGTGCCCTGGCTGGGGAATCGAACCTGCGACCTTTGGGTTGCAAGGCTGGCGCTTTATCCACTGTGCTACCAGCCAGGGCTTTCTATTTCTTTTATTCTTCTGTGGTTGACTGCTAAAAATATTAGATAAATTTATCATTAGTTTTGCTCCTTGCTCAGGATTCTCAGCTGCTTAGGTAAAGTCATATGTAATCGAGCACACTCACATTGTCAAAGGAAAAGTCTATGAAGTTATACTAAATTGGACTGACTAAATCTGTATATATAAATTCAATTATATTTTCCTAATTCCTTTACAAACTTGGCCTATTAGAGAAAATGTAAGGAGTTTGGAATTCTCCATGATAGCCACAACTTTTCCCATAATACATACCTACATTCACATGGCATTATTAGAGACTAGGCATATATAATTGACCATGAAATATATTAATTTGAAAGTTTGTTATTCTTTTTTTCCCCTCAAGATATTATTTTTAGAGAGAGGGAAAAAAGACATCAACGTGTGGTTGCCTTTCACCTGCCTCCAGCTACGGACCTGGCTGGAGACCTGGCTTGCAACCTCATTATGTGCCCTGTCTGGGAATTGAACTAGCGTCCTTTGGGTTTGCAGGTTGGTGCCTTATCCACTGTGCCACTAGCCAGGGCCTTTTTTCCCCCCTCACAGCAGTTACTAGCTGAATTTATCAATAGCATTAGAAAATGAGAGAGAAATCACAAATCAGCTGCCATGTAACTAAAGGTTCAGCATTTCAAGCATTAAAAAAGAAATAATTATACCCGAAGATCACATTAAAAAATTCTCTTAGAGACTCTGACATATAAAAAGTAGTGGAAGAGCCACTTTAATCACCTTAGATCTTATAGGAGCCCCTTGATTTCCACTTAGATTTCTTGCCTTGATTTTTAATTTTAAGTTTCACTGTGATGAACTTCTGCTTTTATCATCACTTAAAAAAATTATGGTGATTCATCAGTTGGCTAGATAAACACAAAATAGTAATAAGAATAATAATAACAATAATGTCGGACATTTCCTAAATAAGTCCCGTTAGACTGAGTTTTACTCAATAAAGCATTTTTAACACAAAATATATACAATTATAAATCTCAATAATATGTAATCAAAAATTTAGGAATGGTTAGTCAGTGGAGGATTATTTATTTTAGGCAGTTAATAACTAAGAAAAATTATTTAAACTTACGGTATATAAATTCATACTCTGGACATTTGTGTATTCATATATACACTTATATGTAAATTGTGCTTCTATGTATCTAATCGATCTCCATATACTTCCATGTATGTGTGTGTACATATATATAAATCTAAAAATGTGGAAATATTATATGTCATACATATATTATTGCTTATGTGTACATTTATGTTTTAAATTAAATGAAAGATAAAATTGGGAAGAATCATTTGTCATTTGTAAGTGAAAACGTAAACTTTAATGCAGTGTCCTGAGTCCTCTCAGTGGCTAAAGCTATGCCCCTGTGCAGTTTTCCTTATCTTTTTTAATTTCCTTCTGGAAATGACATATGATGAAATCTTATTTTGTTCAAGGCTATTGTAAGAATTAAGTAAACTAATGAATCCAGAAGATAAAAAAGCAGCTTCTTCTCACAGAAGACACTAAGTTCATATTGCACACCACTCCTCATTATTGCAGTCTCTAATTAATAATATCACTTTTATTGAGAAAATCATTGCCCGTTGGGGAAGTGAACAGTCTGATTTAAAAGAGATTGTGAAAACATGTGTATGCTTACATAACAGAAAGGCAAAATAATTCTGAAATAAGTGATTGCTTTACTTTTATCTGCACCTTCTGAAGGGGTTGTGACTTCTGAGTGCAAGCTAGTATTAATATCAATTGATTTTATTGTTCTCTTAGTGTTTTAAATGACCTTATGCTCTACTTTAGGACATGGTAAAATAATTTGATCCATCATCTGTGTTCATTATCCTTTCAGTTTATCACGTAGTGATCACTTGTGTACCTGGAGTTTCCAACTGCGACAGTCTAGCCAAGGGATGCAGCAACCAGCGTCCCGTTAGTGCTGTTGCCCAACTGTACGCGAGAACCTCCCTGTGAGGGGTGCCCTCCTACTACGGCACCAAACTGCTCCAAAGTCCATGTAGGATATCAGGATTTATTTACAAGCTGATATTTATATGTTAACTTCTATATTCAATGGAACGGTAATTAAAAATTCCACATAGTTCTTGGCCTTTTCCCTTCGGTGTTCTAATATGTGTGAGCACAAGGTTGGACACTGTAGGACTAGGCTCTCAATGTCACCATGTATCTCTCTGTGTGTAATGTGGCTCCTTGGAAGGGGTTAAGGTTTCTTAATCTTAATAAAGAGCTCTAATTTCCTTTTAACTGTCTTTGACACACGTGCGTGGGAGCGCGCGTGCACACACACACACACACACACACACACACATATATATATATATAATTTTATTTTAAAATATTTTATTTATTATAATTTTTAGAGATAGGGTAAGGGAGAGAAGCAGAAAGAGAGGGAAACATCAATGTTTAGATGCCTTTTCCTGCCTCTAGCTACAGACTTGGCTGGAGACCTGGCTGGAGACCTGGCTTTGTGCCCTGGCTGGGAATCAAACCAGTGACCTTTGGGTTCGCAGGCTGGTGACTATCCACTGTGCCACCAGCCAAGGGACTTGTATATTTATTATCATTAATACTAATTATTAATTCATTGTGTTTAAACAGTTAATGAGGACCTACTATGTTAGTATGTCCCAGTCACTGTTCTGTGTGTTTTTAATACATGTGCTTGAATCTAATGAATAATAAAGTAACAATGCTTAGCATTTTATTCTCAAATATTTTTGATTATTTAATGCAATCAAGCACCATAAAAACTTTATTCACACAAAATATCCAGGTTTTTAATGATACTGTTTTTCTACTAAATTAGGTGATTATCCTAGATATCACCAGACACTGAATAAAAACTGCACAATTTCTATGAGATTAAGTTTTATCTAAATATATTTTGTTACCATTTATTTTGCCCACCTCCAAGTATTCGTTGAAATTTAAATTTAAAAGTATATAATTACCTAAAACCTGCCTTGTAACACAGATTGATCAATTCAGTTAATTTTAGTAGCTAAAGTTCTGGCCCATCACGTCTGAAGGTATTTCTAAGAGAAACAAATGTGGAAGAGGCAGATCTGTCTCCTAGTGGAACAACAGTTTACCCTTATGTTCTTTGTTTTTTTGTTTGTTTGTTTGTTTGTTTTAGGGTAAATTTTATTTTATTTTAAAAAGATTTCATTCATTATTTTCAGAGAGAAGGGCAGGGAGAGAGGAAGAAAGGGAGAGAAACATCAATGTATGGTTGCCTTTCACCTGCCTCCAGCTATGGACCTGGCTGGAGACCTGGCTTGCTACCTGGTTATGTGCCCTGACTGGCAATTGAATCACCTTATGTTCTTAATATGAAATACAAACTGCCATGCATTTCAGTTACATGTTTTAATGTTCCTCATAATAGTTCTTAAGGAAAAAATAAGAATGTTTTACTAAAAATAATTGAAAACTATTGATCTATTCTTATTATACTTGACTGACATTAGTATAGGTTTCTACTTTCATGGATTATCAGTTTTCTAGGTTATAGACTGAAATAATGTTGGGCTTGAATCAATAATATTGTCAATGAGTGTATAAACAGTGGGACACACAACTACAAGCCATGTATGATCATATGATCAAAGCAGTCAATTGGTATGCATTATATGCACAATGAGCAAGCAATTGTATTTAGATCACACACACACACATATATATATATGTGTGTGTCTTTTATATATATATATAAAAGATTTTATTCATTCATATATATATGTGTATCTTTTATTTTTATATATATATATATATATATATATATATATATATATATATAAAAGATTTTATTCATTATTTTTAGAGAGAAGGGCAGGGAGGGAGGAAGAAAAGGAGAGAAGCATCAAAGTATGGTTGTCTTTTACCTGTCTCCAGGACCTGTCTCCATGGACCTGGCTGGAGACCTGGCTTGCAACCTGGTTATGTGCCCTGGCTGGGAATCAAACCAGCAACTCTGGGTTTGCAGGCCAGCACAAATCCACTGAGCCATCAGCCAGAGCCATTTTTATATCTTTTAAACCATTGCTAAATAAAAAAAAAATCTACATTTCATGTATCTCCTTATCAGTTCATTTACTCTACATACCACATTGAGGAAACACTGGATATACTTTTCATACAGTGATGTCAGTGTTTTGGTTTTTGTTTTGTGTTTATTGCCTTATCACAGAATAAGCTCTTAATAGCAGCCTTGTAAGATATTATCATTTTATTACACATGAAGAAATTCAGTCTTTTAGAGGTCAATTAACTTTCCCAGGGGCACATGACAAGAAATATGTTTCTGGTTTCCTTCAGTAGGTTTTAATATTTCCAGCAAAATATTTCTATACACTTAGCATGGTGCTTCATAAGACTGTGTAGTCAAATAAATCTTGACTGTCTAACCTCTAATTACAGCAGATCAGAGCAACTCTAACCAAGTAAGATTAGCATAACATGTCACTAGTTTTATTTTTCTAGTCATAATAAAATACTGGAGAAAAAATACTGATTAAATAAGTCCCACATGAATATTCATAAAATAAATAAATAAATAAAAGCAAAGAAGAAACTTCTTTTTCAGATATACTGAAAACACATTTATTACTCTGAATCTTATGTATTAAGAAATGGTGATAATTAGGATATAAATTAGATCTTGTAGAGCTAACTCATGTGTATACTAGGAAACACAAAGTTGTACTTTTGAAAAGATTAAATCAATCTGGGCTGGGTAGTTCAAATTATTCAAGTGTCAGCACATACACAAAAAAGCTATAGGTTCTATCACCAGTCATGGCACATACTTGGGTTGTAGGTTTGATCTTCAGTTGGGGTACATGTTAGAGGTGAATCAAAGTTTCTCATCCACATCTTTCTCCTCTCTCATTCATGTCTCTCTCTCTCTCTCTCTCTCTCTCTCTCTCATCACTAAACATATCCTTAAGAAAGAATTTTAAAAAATAGAAAAGGTGAGCCCTGAATGGTGTGGCTCAGTAGGTTGAGTGCCAACCTCCAAATTAAAGGTAGCAGGTTTGATTCCCAGTCAGGGCACATGCCTGGGTTGAGGCCAGGTCCCCAGTTAGGGGCTCATGAGAGGCAACCCACACATTGATGTTTCTCTCCTTTTCTTTCTCCCTCCATTTCCTAATCTCTAAAAGTAAATAAATAAAACATTTAAAAATATATTTTAAAAAAGATGAAACCAATACTCATTTTCACTGTTACAGAGCATTCTAAATGCAGTTTGACAAAACTCATCAAATAGATGGGGTCAAACACTAGTAATTGATTCACTGTGTTTTTAAAAGAGATTAATGCACAAAGGATAGGAAAAGTGGACCAATTTCCTCCACTATTGATGCCTATCTTTTGAAAAAAAAATAAATGCTAAGTAACCACTAGACTATAATCCAATTTTTGCTGCTAGTCTGCTAGTACAGACTGAAATACAAATATGGTATAAAAAGGTAGATGACAAAGATTTTTAATCAACATATCTAAATTCATAATGTTTAGTGTTGCAGCCATCATGTCCTTATCCTCAATATACATATAATGAACAAATAAAACTTGCTATCCCCAAAGGGGATGAAAATATGTGAAGAACCACAAAAGAATAAGACAACTGAAATTAATATACATAATGCAATGTTCTGCATAGACTCCATAAAATGAAGAAACATAAAATAATTCAATTCAATAAGTTATAAGAAATTACACTGTTATGAAAAATAAACTGACAGACCTTAGAATAGACATGAAATGAAAAATTAGCAATAATAAAAATAGTTCAACAGCAAAGCATTTAGAAAATAAACGTGATGAAAATAAAGTTAAGAACTGTTAGAATAGACTTGACATATTTAAGCAGAATAAAACACAGGGAAAAATGAAGCATTCAAGTGATTAGAAGAATGTGAAATTGATGCATATTTTTAATAAAATCAAAATATTAAATGAATATTTAAAAATTATATTTTTCTAAAATAAAGAAGTACCTATCCTGATAGTTTGAATAGTATACTGTGTTCCAAAGTAATGGTATGTGATAGCAGGACATAAACACATTTATATATAAACAAAAATCTGAAACAAAGTATTTGCAAAAAAATTCAAAATTATAAGAAATGAATGCTCCAAGACATACCTATTTATTCAAAAAATAAAAGAGGTAGATTAACATATGAAAATCTATAAATGCATCTTACCATATTAACTAATGAAAGAAGAAGGCTTTGACTATTTCATTACACATAGAAAAAGCATTTCATAGTATTTAATATGTATTAATTTAAAAATATAATCTCAGGGGAACTTTCCTAACACAATGAAGAGGATCCTAAAAGCCCACAGGGGAAAAAACAAAACAAAACAAAACAGCATAATAAATGGAAGCTTGTTGAAAACATTTTCCTTTAAATTCAGGAAGTTACATGATTGCTCATTACCAGAATAGATAGCAGACCAAGGCAGGAAGGGGAGGGAGATATGTCTCATCCATTAACTCAGCAGTTCGGAAATAAGATGGCCAGATGTTCTGAAAGTTGATCACAAGAAAGACCATGATAACTGCATGAGAAAGGGAGGCTTTGAAAGTCTTTGTATATCCTTTCCACTATCTGGGAAAGGAAACCTTTGAAACTCTATATTAATCCTAAGGTCTGGAGAAGGAAGGGAAGCAACAAACATAAATCCCCAATAGGTGGTGCACATAACCTAGCTGGGTGCCTGCTCGCGGCTTGTGCTCAAGTGTATTTCATAAATAAACTTCCTACCACATGTCCATATACTGTTTGTCTCTCACTTGAATTCATCTCTTGAAGGCAAAGCTAGAACTGAGGAGAAGAAGCCCCCTAACTTGGGTCTCCCTGGTGACAATTTCCAGTAAACATTGTCTTGAAAATTATGGCCTATTCAATAAAAAGTAAAAATAAGTTCATAAAGTTTACACAGAAAACATTGTTATTTGCAGAAGATATGAAATATCTAAAGGATATATAAGTGATTTTTTAGAACTAACAGATAAGTTTAGAAGTTGGGTGTTTAAAATTTAATACAAAAATCAACTGTACTTCTACGTACCAGACACACAACTAGAATGAAAACATTTTAAAAGAAGTATATTTTGTACCTTTTCACCAATGGCTTCTTATTCCCCCCATCACTGCCTCTGGTAACCACTTTGTATTTTACTTCTTTGTATTCAAGTTTTTAGATTCCACATGTAAGTGAGATCATTTTTTTCCCCTTTACCTATCTAGCTTACTTCACTTAGTATAATGATACTAAGTCACAGTTGTGTAAGGGTGAACAAATCTAGAGATCAAATGAACAGTATGATGACTGTAGTTAAAAACAATGTAGGAAGAATATTTCTCCATTGATTACCTTTTCAAATTCTGATGTTTTAATATACAGTTACTATGCAAAAGTATTATGGAGTTAATGCTTTTAGTAAAATATATTTAGTAATAGCTAAAGGTATAAGCATAAAGAGAAACAAAAGAAAATAAAACAATGGTTCTTTTAAAAATTTTTGTATTATTTCCTGGTCTTGCTCCAAGAAAATATTTGGTATGAATTTAGTATGGTTTTAAATATCTTAACTAAATTCCATTTGAATAGAACATATTGTTACTTATTATTTTACTTTTTTAAAATTTAAGTAGGGTTGGTATACAATATTAGCTTATTTTTATTAGTTTCAGATGTATAGTATAGTGATTTGATGTTGTAATACCTTACAATGTGATCAACCCACTAATTCAAGTAATCATTTACCACCATGCAAACTTATTACAATATTATTTACTATAGGTCCTTTTACGTTTTTCACCCATCTCCCCAACACCCACCCCTTTGGCAATCATTCCTTTGGTCTTTTTCTATGACTCCATTTTTGTTTTGCTTTGTTTGTTGTTGTTGTTATTATTATTATTAATTATTATTATCTAAGTAATATGTCCACATATAAATAAGGACATAAGGTTTTTATCTTTGTGTGACTTATTTCACTTAGCTTTATAACCTCTAAGTTCATTCATTGGTTATTTTAAAGAGTGTTATTTTTTCTTGTCAGTTCAGTAATCTTAAACAGATGCCTGGGGTAAGAGGAAGAACTCTATTTGGCCTAAGAAGCACACTTTACATTTGAACACAATGTTTTCTCCAAAACTAGCCACATTGACAGGTGGGAATTGGACCAAACACTCCATATGTACATGAACCTGGGGCTCCCAGACTCCTAGGAATAACTTGAACTCAATGATCTCAGGAAATTCAGTAATGGGAGAAGGAAATAAATTTTGAAGCATCTATATGGCATCAACAATAAGAGTCACAAAATTAAATGGATGATGTTTATATGTTTATATTGTTTTACTTGTTATTAAAATAATTAAAAGATGAAAAGAGTTAAGACTTATACTTTCTGGATTATGTTGGTATGTTCTTAGCTCATCAGTTTTTTCTTAGAACTAATAGCTGATTTTATTAGTTCTAGTATAAATAAATATTAATTAAATTAGAATAAGTAGGCATATGTAGCCTGTAATTTATAAATGTGCTTCTAATTTCAGCCACTTCTGACAGTAAATATATGAATAGATAAAAAGATACTTGTGTTAGATACAGAAATCTGTTGCCGAAGTCAAAAGAAGGCTGCCCATTTTTTGCATTTAAGTGTACCATAGAATATGTTTATTTTATATCTATCATATTTTTCCATTATATCTTTAGGTATTATGCATAATTTTATGCATAATTTTAAAGAAAGGCACATCTACATGCATAATTTCTCTGGTGTGTACTGTCATGCCTTACTTCAGAGCTGTGATTAGGAATGTAGTAGCATCAGAGTAGTGAGCCAAGTAAAAGCATGGGAAAAAGATAAGAGAAATGACCAAAAAACATAAGCAGCATAATCAGCTCCCAGGTCTCATATGTGTAGCAAAATATAAAATTAAAAATATTACAATTGCTTTAGGCAAAATGTGAGTCTTCTCCACTTACCACATTTATTTCACTCAGTTTACAAAACTGAATTTTGATATAATTTGAGTTTGAAATCTCTCAAGTCAAAAAACAAAACATCTTCTGAATATCACATAGAACAACAGTAAGTATAATGGCTTAATTATGATATATGTTTAATAATGATTTATATCTGTAATAGTTTATTGTCATTATGTCATCAGTTAAGCATTTGTGTTCATATTAGGAACACAAATTAAACATAAAAATACTATGTAACCTCTTCTCAATCAATCAATAATTCTACTCAATATTTTTTTACATTTTATTTTAAAAAATAAAGAAGAAAATGTATATTGATTTAGAAATGAAACAATAAATGTAAGTGAAATTGCAGGGAATTTCAAAAAAGATAACTCTGTCTTAAATAATTCAGTGTGGAAATGAATTGTGTTTTGTGTGATAACCTAAGACCTTTAAAATGATAAAGTGTAAGTTAAGGTATCTGTGGCTTCCTGTTTGAATTATTAATGACAAATTTGAAAGTATTATACTGCTAGCTCTGAACCTAAAAATTGTGTAAGTAGCATTTTTTTTTCCAAAAAAGAATCAGCAGTGTATTTGGTTGGTATATACATTCTTTATATATCACAAATACCACTTGGTATGCATATTCATTAAGAAAGCATCATTTAAGCAGGCAAGTTAAATGAAGTATGCTAATATGCAATAATTCCAAACTACCACAGGGTGGTAGGAGATTCACTTTCCACAACATTTATCTAATTGGCAGAACTAATTGCTTTGCTACACTCTACCACAATCAAATCCTTTATTAGAAACTATATCATTGTAACAAGTGGAAATGAAATTTCAGAGGCAAAATTATGCTTTAGAATATGCTATACTTAAAAGTTCAATTCAACTAGAAAGGACAAGAGTGTATATATAAATCTAAATCCTTTGTATGTTTTCGGTTGGTTTTTATTTTTTTCACAGAAGACAATTTATCTTTAATGGTTATATAGAAGTACAAAGAATACTTAAAAAAAATGTATCATATCATTTATATTGTTACATCAATTAACTGATTAATTCATTACAATACCCAATTTCTATATGAAAATATGCATGAACATGTTATTAAATCAAAATTTTAAAATTAAGAAAATTCATAAATATATAGTGCACAACTTTCTTATTTTACAGATGCATAAAATAAGGCAAGGATATGTCATTACTCAGATAACATATGGAAGAAATAACTAGCAACTACATTTATTCAAAACAAGTTATTTATTGAATTGATATAGTGCACATGTATGTAATTAATCTAGAGATTTTTATCATCATAATTAAAGACATGCAGGGCATTGGGCTGATGACTTATGGGCGTAGTGGGGATAGTTTTCATTGTCACAATTGAACCTGAGGGACCTTATGACTGATTAATTTTAGTTTTCAATCCTAGCACTAAAAATTCTCTCTCCCCACTGCTCAGCTGGTCAGAGACCTAGATTTTGCTCACCGATAAACAGCAACCCCCAAGGCAGCAGAAGATGGTAGCTGGGACATAACCATGGTCACAAGGTCCGCTCCTCTGGCAGGAGCGGTAACATCTGACCAAAGTCGTTTCAGTTCCTGACTTTCCCATGAGGCCAATAGAAGGATTTCAAAAAAGACCTCAGAACTGTCCTCAAGACCTGAAAATATTATTTGTCATCCTTACCTGACCTCCAACCAATCAGGTCTCAGTATGGCCCTGACCCCCTAGCCATGGTGTCCTGTGATTTTTCTCTGTGTAACTGGAAACCTTTATGCCCACCAGGCAGTTTCCATCTTCTCAACACTAACTTCCCATATTCCTGGGTGGTGCCATTCATATACTATTGCCAACATTTCTCCACTGCAATTCTTGGTTTTTAGGTTTTTTGTTATGCTAGTGCCAGGTAGACAAACTCTTTTTCCTTTGAGTGTGCATAATAGGTTGAAAAAAATCATTGACATATTTTTACATTATTCAAGATTTGGATAACAATTTATTTTTATTTTGATAAAGTAAAGCTAACTTTTACAATACCTCAGTATTTACCTATTTGACAAAATAATATAAAACAGATTACTAGAATTTGTTGCTTTTATCAAATATAACCATTTACTACTTATCATCTTTTAAAAGTTGTTTATATATTCATTATGCTAGTGCCAGGTAGACAAACTCTCTTTCCTTTGAGTGTTCATTAAGTACACTTAATTTAGAAATATCTTAATCCCACCATGAAATTCTAAAAGCCTTTTCCATGTCCTCTTTAAGTTGTGATACAACATATTGTTCTAAACTACAATCATCCTGTTACTTCTCAAACGCTTATGGAAGATTTCATACTCCACAGTCCTTAAGTTTTTTTAATGAAATATCTAATACTTATATTTTCTGTATTCTGTATTTTAGTTTTACATAGAAATATGTATCAATCTAACATAGAAATTTAAATTGACATTTGGAGACTAGTAAAATTATTTTGAAGGCTCTACCTTTCTAAAATATGTTTTTTAAATATCTGCAAATGTATTTTTAACCTTTCTGAAATTAATCTTAGTACATATGGTGTCTGTTTGGAAAAAGTCTAGCCTTTGCAAATACAATGAGAACAGTTTGAATGACATAGATGTAACCTGGTAGCCAAAGAGAATGCACTGAAATGCACATGTGTGAACAATGAAACTTCACCATATGAGTCACCAGGTGCAGTAGATACCTTTGAGTGAGTGTGTGCACCGTGTGGCCACTGCGTTCAAAATGACTGAGAAAGTAAAGCAATGAATCTGCACCAAATTTTGCATGAAGTTTGAACAGTACTCCATGGAAGTACTGGTCCATGAATGATTCAGAAGGCCTTGGGATGACTCAATGAGGGCAGCACACATAAAAGTGTGGCACAAATGCTTCATAGATGGTCAAGGATCTTTGGAAAGTGATCCATATTCTGGAAGGCCTGCAATAAGCAGAACACCTGAGAATGTTGAATGCATATTGGCTACAATCAACAAAGATCGATGACTGACAGTGAGAGAACTAAAACTTGATCTGAGGACTCCAAAAACTCCTGTATCTGAGATTTTGATTCAAGACCTTGGCATGAAATGTGTTGTGGCAAAACTCATTCTATGGCTTCTGCTACCAGAGCAGAAGGAACATCATCATCAAGTTGCTAATGACTTGATTCAAACCATTACCAATGAACTAAATTTCCTCAAGAAGGTCGTAACCAGAGATGGATTGTGGGTCTATGGCTATGAGTATAATCCAAAAATGAAGTCATCCAAATGGAAGTCACCTGGTTCTCCATGCCCAAAGAAAGTGCAGTAAAGTTTCAGCAAGATCAAGAAGAGCTTGTTTACTGTTTTGTTTTATTTTGTTTCTTATTGGGAAGGCATTGTCCATCACAAATATTTCCCTCTGGGCTAACAATAAAGAGCATTACCTCAATGTTCTTGGTCAGCTGAGTGAGACAACATGACAAAAATGGCTGCAGCTATGGGCAGCTGGTGATGGGCAGTTTAGTCACGACATTGCGCACCCTTGTACATCATGTTTCAGGCAAAGTTTTTACTGAAATATCAAATCACCCAGGTGACTCAGCCCCACTATAGCCTAGATTTGATGTCCTGCAACTTCTGGCTCTTCCCAAAACAAAAATCATCTTTGAAAAAGAAGAAATTTTAGATCATTGATGGGATTCAGGAAAATATAACAAGGAAGCTGTTGGCAAGCCCAACAAAAGGATTTTGCAGAGTGTTTCAACAGTGAAAGAGATGCTGAGAGAACTGTGTGAGGTCCCAGGTGCTTACTTCGGAGGGAACAGAGGCATCATATACAATGTTTCTTGTATTTTGTAGTTTTATTAATAAATAGCTTCATTTTTCATATTAACTGACTGGATACTTTCTGGAAAAATTTTATGTAATCTATAAGGAAAAATATTTGTGTTGGGTTTTAAAAAGACATTGTATATAATTCATATCTTACATTGTTTATCCACTTATCAGAATATAATCACCACAAATACAATAATATTTTTCCATGATTCAAATCACTTTTTTATGATATACACTTTAATATACAGAGAAAATTAGGTGTGAGAATTTTTATGTAAGAAGTAACATATTGAAGAAGTGCCATGGAATGGTGTTAAAAATAGTAATGAAGGGACAATAATAGGGGAAAAATGTAAAGACAAGAGGACCAATTCTGATGCAATATTCCTTGATGAAGTAAAAGCCTTCAGAAATTGGTAGGAGACACAGAAAGGTAGGGAGAGGGTGAGAAATTGGTTGAAAGAACTATGACTTTTAGATGGAGAAGCATAGTGAAGGCAAGGAGGCTGTCATACGACACCTCAAAGTTCTCAGTATGTAATCATTAATAAAGTCATAAAAATTCAAAAGAAAATCTACTTGATATCAGAGCATAGTGAGATTAGATATATTGAACTTGAGGGATTGGCATTACATTCTGGTAGAATTATTAGAGGTTAGATATTGAGAATTAGACCACATGGGATAGTTTTAGAATAAGAATTTTGGATCCTTATACAAGAATAAAGATATATCAATATCCTGAAATAAATGAGAGAAGTGCAAAAGGTTGAAGATAGAACTTTATGAAATACAAAAGGTAGAAGTCAGTGAAAATAATCTAAATTATGAGCTACCACAATAAATTTTTTTTAAAAGTATGCTGTGTGTCACTCAATCAGATTAATCATCCCCTCCTGCCACTTAGATGGGAAACTCCTTACTTTTTCCACACACACCCCTAATACCTTATCACATTGAACAGAATAACAAATGCTTTTGATAGATGAATTCCATAAAGCAGTCAATAACATAAAAGGGGATTTTTAAACATCTTATTTGATGTTTTAGATGTCAGTAGTGATCAGCAGAGATGAGGGAGTGTAAATCACCCTGTAAATCAATAATTATGAGATAAAAATACAGAATTGTACAAAAAAATCACTTTTTTGTTTAGAATTATGATCCTTATTTTACTCATATATGCAAAATATTAGTAATGTGCCCAACTTAGTTTTGACTGTTAATATGTATTTATTTATGTTTCCCAATCACTTGAAATATTTAAACTCATTGTTCCTACAACCAATAAAAATTTAAATCTAATGAATATCATCTTATTATTATCCTGAAATTTTATGAGTAGTTAGGAGTTCCAACATTTTAATGTCCTTCTTGAAGGCTAATATGTATTATAGAATAAAAAGCTAGAAGCTTCTTAAAAGTGTATACAGAAAACAAATAAAGGATCTAAAATTTCTACCTGTACATGAACTTAAAATATTTTAAAAATCTACTTTTGCTTGTGCTTTATTACCCTATGACACAAAATTGATGATAGGGATAACTAAAAGATCAATTAGGCTTTGCCCTTTTGTCTGAATTCATTAGGCATAAATAAATACATACAATTCCCAAAGAAATAGAAATCCATAAACATATTTAGGCAGGAAGGCAGTAGCTAGGATATTAGCTTTTAATGCAAATTTTAATCAACTTTATGGTTACATTATCATATGATATGAAAAATGATGAAATATTACGAAGCCTTTAATAGATTAAATCCAAATGAGTAAAAAAGCAAATACAATGCTATACAGAGGAATAATGTCTATAATTTTACCCAAGGCTGCCATAACAAACGATCACAAACTTAGTGGCTTAAGGTAAAAGAAGTTTACTCTTTCACAGTTCTTGAAACCAGCAGTCTTAAATCACATTTTAGGCTCTTTTCAGAGGAACTGAGAGAGAGAATGCATTATGTGTCTCTCTCCTAGCTCCTGGTGGCTGCCAAACATCATCAGCATTTCTTGTCTTTGTTACTGTCTTACTTCAACTTAGCCTCCATTTCATATGGCTTCCACTGGGTTGCTTTATGTTTGAAAAATCCCTCAGATTTTACCTTATAAGGATATCTGTCATTGATTTAGGGCCAACACTAAACCCAGAGTAATTTTACCTGGAGAACTTTAACTTCATTATATCTGCAAAACTTTTATTCAAGTAAGATTATATCTGCAAGTTCTGGTGGTTAGAATTTGAACATATCTTCTATGGAGTCACTATTTAACTAACTACTGTGCCAATCAAATTAGAAAAAAAAATATGCATATATACACACAAAATAGTCATTGTGTACTATGGTATACATTAAGTGCTCTGGGAGAGATTAATTTATATAATTATTAGAATTAACCTATGTGTTACCCTGCTTTGCAAAGTAAATATCCTGGTTTTAAATGCTGTCTCCATTATTTACTTGATGTTTGATCTTTGTCAGGTAATTTGACTGTATTGTACCTTAATTTTCTCAATTTTCTCATTTGGAAAGTGGGAGTAAGAGTACCTACGTAATAGGATTATTTTAGGTATTGAGTTGTCCGAAAAGTTTGTCTGTTTAATTTCATAAGATGGCTCTAGTAGTGTTTCACTGCCTTAACTTCATTTGAAACCATTTTTTTAAGTATTTGTTAAAGCTTTTATTATTTTTAGAGAGGGGAAGGGAAAAAAGCAGAGAAGGAGAGAGACATCAATGTATGGTTGCCTTTCACCTGCCTCCAGCTATGGACCTGACTGGAGACCTCATTTGAAACTTGGTTTATGTGCCCTGTCTAGGAATCGAACCAGTGACCTTTGGATCTGCAGGCTGGTACCTTATCCACTATGCCACAAGCCAGAGCAATAATTAATTACTTTTTTAACATTAGACTATTTTAATTGAAAGTGTATTTCCTCATTTTTTATTTTGGATGGGCACACTTTAATACATTATTCATAATATATGCACTTATTGCTTTAAAAATCCCCTCATGATCCACATTTTATTCTTTTTAAAGACTTAAGTAAATTTCGCTTACATTTTCATTACCATGCCCAAAGTCTTTGATGACTTTGTCTTCCTGATTTCTCTTAATTGCTCATACAAGGACCAAAATTAAGTATTTTTAGGATAAACATATAACAATACAGACCTTACATCTCAATGTCAAAACTGAGACTGTCTGCATACATTGAGATAAGATATGGTGAGAAGAGAACTCATAATATTGATTATTCTCTGAGATATTTTTCTACTGCATGACCTTTGTGTAAAGCTACAGCAAAATCTCAACCCTGCATTTAATGAAGGACTTTATTAGAATGGAGCCAGGTATGTGTAAAAGTTTTATAACCAATCTGTTTGGTAGAAGGGATTGGAAAAATAATCTTTTTAATTTTTTTCAAGTTTTCCCCTGTTGCTCTCCCCTGTCCCACCCAATCCCTTCCAAAGGCTCCCCACCCTGTTGTCCACACCTGTGGGTCATGGGTCATTTATATGTGTTCCTTGACTAAACCCCTTCCCTTCTCAGAGAACAGTAAAATCTCAACTGAAATGGAAAAAAAAAAAAAAAAAAAGATTTGTGCAGGGTATAAAGAAAGTGCTGTGACTGATTGAATGTGTCAAAAGGCGTTTGCAAAGTTTTGTGCTAGAGATTTCTCACTGGATGATGCTCCATGGTCAAGTATACCAGTTGAAATTGATAGCAGTCAGATCAAGACATTAATTAAGAACAATCAACATTATACTACTTGGGAGATAGCCAGGATACTCGAAATATCCAAGTCAATAAAGTTACTGGTGAAAATTTAAAAAATGTGTCATTTATTTGTCAAAGAAAAATAAAAAACAAAAACACCCATGATTTTTTTGGCCAACCCAATATTTAATGAGATAATACTTTAAAACATGTGTTTGTTATAAATTAATAATAAACTAAATAAGATAACCAAACATTAATAATAAAAATATGATAATGTGACTTTTGTTTCTGACTATAATGGAACATCTGATTAGCATATATTCCTAGTCTCCATAATTAATAATATAGGGTAAACACTTTTTAGATATTGGATGAGGCAACACAGAAAAATGAACAATGAGAGAGGGGGAAAAGCCCAAGATTAAGAATAGATTACTATATGACCCAGGAATCCCTCTTCTGGGTCTCTATCCCCCCAAATTAAAAACATTTATTTGCAAGTATATGTACCCTTATGTTCACTGTAACGTTATTCATGGTGTCCAAGGCATGGAAACAACCAAACTGCCCTTCTGGTACATATACATATATTAACAAATACTACCCAGTTATAAGAAAAGATGAAATACTGACATTTGTGATAACATGTATAGATTTTGATGATATTATTCTAAATGAAATAAGTCATTATAAAGGCTATGGAACATATGTTTTCTCTCACAAATGGGATATAAGTCATAAAAGCTATGGAACATATCATTTCTTTCACATGTGGGATATAAAACAGAAACTAGTAGATACAGACAATAATATGCTGGTCACCAGAGTGAAGGTGTTCAGGAGTAGCAAAGGATAAAGGGAGGCAAATACATAGAGATGGAAGATGATTTGACTTTAGGTGGTGGACACACAATACAATATACGGGTTTAGGATCACAGAAATGTACACTTGAAATCCATTTAATCCTATTAACCAATGTTATCCTCAGGAAATAAAAAAGAAAAAGAAAGAAAAACATAGTGAATACAGAATCACCCATGCATTTTACCAGGATGCAATTTTCTGATAGTACAGATAGATAATAAGCATTCACTGATATGTGGAGACAGCAATTGAATTTGGGTGAGCTTTGGAGTCTTGGGGTAAGTGAAGCCAAATACCAAAGAAGATTGGCCTAGATCACTTTGGAAAAGAAAAATACTACAAAGATATGAAAACTGAATAATTCAGAACTCACGTTATGGTTAATAATTTAGCTACTGTCCATATTGTTACCCATTTTATCTATAAATTCAATTTGCATAAAATAAAAGTCATCATGCCTATTTTTTTTTACAAATTTACTTTCTTATTCTAAAATGTATATGGAAATGCAAAGAAGCTTAAACAAGCAAAATAATTTTGAAAGAAAGCAAAAAAATGGAAATAGTGGCCTTAGTTCAAGAGACCATATAAAGCTAATTTTTCTAAAGAACATAGAATTGAGTCACAGCTATACAGAGTGAATAAAGAATCTAGAAATAAACCTATAATTATTTATGGTCAATCTTTTTTAACCAAAGCACAGATAGAACAAAGTAAAAAGGTAAGTCTTTGAAACAAATGGTACTGAAATAATTTGATATTCATTAAAAAATAAAAGACCTAGACCTATCTCATGTAATATATAATATTATGACATAAAGTTATATAGCCAACAATAAAAGACAAAAATACAAAATTTAAGGAAGAAAATTTAGGAAAAAAATTCCATGACATTTTGATAGACCTCTCCTCTTACAAAGAAAATAAAACATACTAAATATTAAAAAGAGATAAATTAGGACTTTATTAAAATTATAATCTTATAGCCTTTCATTCTATATACCCAGAGTATTATACATACATATACATATTACATATACAACATGTATTTGAAAATTTATATTTGTTATATGTATAACTCTTACACAGTTCACAAATAAGGTTACTAACACAATTTTAAAATAAGGCAAACATTTTTAGTAGACTTCAATAAAAGATATACAAATGACAGATTAGTACAAGAATATTCATAATCTTCTGTCATTGGTGAGATGTGATTATCATGCAACTATAACATGTTGTTGGCATTGTTTTTGTTGTTGTTTTGTAAGAGTCTGATTTCAGGGAATGAATGTGATAGCTTTTCTTTAATATACTTAGAGATGTATTTATGAACACTTGTAGTATTATAATAATAATATTTATAATAATGTTACCTTGTTGCTGTGAAGAGAACAGTGTTTTTTAGGTGGTAATGACATTGCATGAAAATGAACCTATGCAACAGGTTGAAGTGACAGAGAGATCAATTGTAGCATGAGTCTGGGTTTGTGAAGACTGTTGTCTGTAAAAAGACACAGTAGAGCTTTGTGGTGGAATAGAAGTGCTGTACATACAGATTGCGATGGTCATTATCTGGACGTGCGCATCTGTCAAACCTCATCAAACTGTACATTTAAAGTGAGTATATGTTATTGTGTTAAATACCATCTATAAACTTGATTTAGAAGATAATAAATATTTAAAGTGTCTAATTGTAAGAATTTTGAACTATTTTTAATATATTCTTTATAGATGTTAATTTTCAAGGATATATATATGTACATTCTTTTTCAACTGAAACATAAACCACTAATTTGAGTTACGTTTTTGTTAACTAGAAGAAATACCTTAATGGCATCGACAGTTGGAACACTCTAAAATCTAGATCCTATGAAGAAATACCTGAGTAATTATACAATGAAGGTGGTTGTGCTATATTTTAATTCACCAAAATATATACTAACCAATATGTGAACAAGAAAAATGCACACTCTTAATCCTGCCTGCCATGCTCTTGGGTTTTATTTTACATTTCTCAGTCTCAAGCATTAAGATCTGACCTGCTATATCCAATATTGATTTATAACACCAAAAAAAGGCAGCGTAATCTAAGATCAAAATCAGAAAAAAAAGTATTAGCTTCTTGCAGAAGATGAAAGCTCTGTTATTAGTCACACCATTGAACCACTGATGCATTACTACTGAGTGATCGTTAAGCTCAGGGAAAAAAAAAAAAGATTAATTGGTCCTCATCAAATCTGCCATCATGTCTGAGTT
Source organism: Noctilio leporinus (assembly GCA_004026585.1). Taxonomy (NCBI): domain Eukaryota; kingdom Metazoa; phylum Chordata; class Mammalia; order Chiroptera; family Noctilionidae; genus Noctilio; species Noctilio leporinus. Next base: position 34,157 of record PVIW01008717.1, on the reverse strand, counting down.
TCTTTGGAAAGGAAGACTGATAATTATCTGTCATATGTGTGTACATAAGATTTATTCTTTTATATCTTTTTTTCCTTTCTACTTTCCTTCCCAATCAGTGTCTTTATGAAAATAAGTGTCAAAGCTAAAAATCATACCCATCTTCCACCATCATAGGCACAATAATGCCACGGTGTATGCAGAATTTTAGACACAATTTTTCTTTACTTATCAATCATGTACATAAATACTTTAAAGTGAGAACAAAAAACAAAACCACAGGCTGTCTTTTAGAAGCAAATTTACACATGTAACTAACTCATTTAGTGCCCAGACGAGAAGAGACACATATATGACAATGCCATTTTCAAAATCCTTTGAAAAATGGAGTGGTAAATTAACATAATAAATATCCATTGGTATTATCTACTACCCAAAGTAGCACAAAGCTCTTAGATATCAAGTTTTAGAATATTTCAATTGTTCATCTTTTTTATATTATCGGGGTCTGAATGAAAACATTCCTTGTATTTACAAAGAGAACAGCATACTGGTTATTCTAACGTCAAAATAACTAGAGAATTTTGTGTAGAATACTTCTGAAATTCTTTGTGTTAAAATTTGATATAAACACTGAATCACTAGTCTGGGAAAGTAACTTCTTTCCAATGATAATTTCTATTACATGGTACTTAAAACTCACAGTAATATTAGAGTTTACCTATGACCTTCACATCATCAAACACACTAATACAGGGTTAAGTTATGAATCATGTTAAGTTATGAATCATTTCATTGGTGAACTACTCCAACTAATCCAGCTATTTCTCAGTATTTTGTTTTTTTCTCCCCTGTGGAATATTACTTATACAAATTCATACTGCTAGCGTCAGATAACAAGTGCACTCCACCTCTCTCTCTCTCTCTCTCTCTCTCTCTCTCTCTCTCCCTCCCTCCCTCCCTCCCTCTCTCTCTCTCTCCCCCTCCCTCCCTCCCTCTCTCTCTCATCAAAGGTGTATCCCCTAGACTGTCTAAAATCTAAAAGGGAAACAGTATGCCACAGCAAGTTTGAACTGCCTTGTATGACTAAATGCAAATTTTTAGCTGGAGTTTGACATCAGGTTGATAGCTTGAAATAGATGGTGGCATTGCCCTTACACCACAATCAACAAATGTAAATCAGAGCTTCCTTCCTGCAGATTACCAGTTGGTGATTAGGTAACACACCAATGATAATATCGCTTTTCAAAAGTAATTATTTTTTTCAGAAAAAGAAGGAAAATAAAGGAAAGGAGAAGAAAGGAAAACAAGTATGAAAAAGAAAAAAGTAAAATGAAGGAAGGAAGGAAGGAGGGGCAGACAAAAAGAAAATGTCCAAATCATTTAACTCACATTCTCACAATGTCTAAAAGTAATCTTTTATTTCTCCTTAACATATTTTGAAAAACCACATTAAAATATGTTTTAAAAATAATTTTGAATATGAAACTAATTTTTTAGTAACATTTTCTTCATCTCCTGATTATAAATTTTCTGTAATACTATGCATGTAAGCATTCTTTTCAAGGATGAGAAAATTACATGTAGATATATTTCAGAAAACAAAATGAAATATTTATTATCAATAACCACAAATATCCTCATCCATCAAATGAGAAGAATGATGTGAAAATCACATTGTTTTAGCAATATCTGATTTTTTTTTAATTTAATTTTATTGTTGTTGTATTACATTCATCCCCTTTTTGCTCCCCTCTGTCCCCCCACCCACCCACCCAATATCTGATTTTTAAAAAGTTACTTTTTAAAGTTATCTCTAAGTCCACTGTAACAGTCTTCTAATTTTGTTTTTTGTTTTTTTCCTAGGATTCCTTCTTTGGAATAAATTCCCTGGTATGCTGCCTGAGAAACCTTACTAAAATATAAGTATATATTGATCAATTCAGACTTGGGAATAATTGTTAGACTGTAAAGTATGTTCTTTAATCTTATAACCAGTGTCTACTTTCATTTACCATTCTTTATTCAAACATTTAATAGTGAATAGTGATTGTCTGCTCAGCATTGAGGTGGTCTTGAAATGAAGAATGTACAGATAGAAAAAGCATAGTCCATGAATTAAAATTTATATTTTCAATAGAAAAATATCAAGGAATTAGATAATTGTATGGCAAAGTTCACAAATTAACTCGAACTATAACTCACATGCACTAATTAAAATGAAGATCTTTGATGTTACTTTATTTCAATACTAAGTTCTCCCCAATTCTCTTGAACAAATTATTAAGAAAATAAACATAATTAACTGAGTATACCATCAGATTAAAACACATGAGAATATATAAACACTATGGGTAGTACTCTAACTTCAGGGGTGGGGAGAGAAATTTAGCAATGTCTCTCTGTCTTCATTCCTTCCTATAAAATAAGGTGATTTGTTTGCATGTTAGGGTGGGGCCATGCTAATGGAGCCTTGTCAGTCAGCAGCAAAATGCAACCCGAGTCTATGATGGTATTTGGAGACTCACTGTCTCCAAATTTGGAGACTCATCATTGGGAAAAACTCCCCTTTACATATGGGTATGACTCACTCTGCTGAAATTCCTAGTTAATTTTCTCAACTAATACCATTGCAGTTGGTTCTTTTAACTTACTCAGATGCACATAGTGCCTTCTAGATAATGTGCTTTCACCTGGAATTGAGTTATCCTCAGGATTTAGTAGTTTTCAGAGGTCTAGTCTCTAGTAGGTTAGCAATCTGCTCTCTGTAATTTCATGGTACATTTTTTTTTTTTTTTCATCACAATTCCTGTGGCTTGAAAATGAGGCAGATTATTATATTTTCTCTATGGTATTGCTTCTTGATATAAATCATGTCAAATAGATACATATGAAAGAGGCATCTTTTCTTTTTCTTAAAAATATATATTTATTTAGTTTTAGATAGAGGGAAAGGGAGGGAGAAAGAAAGGGAGAAAAACACCAACGTGTGTTGCCTTTTGCATGCCCCTAACTGGGGATCCTGCTCCAAACCCAGGCATACACCCTGACTGGGAATCAAACCAGCCACTGCCAGGCTGGTGCTTAATCCACTGAGCCACACCAGCCAGTACACATCTTTTCTATAATAGCAGGAAAATCTGTAATTTGAGCCCATGTTATATTGAAAAGGGATATAAATAAATTTGAAAAAACTATTCTAAAAGTAACAAATTTTGCAAATATTTTGTCAATTCTGTAATGCTATTATTTAACTTGTTTTTACTGTTTTCTATAATTTTGCCTTAAACAATAAAAGCTTTAGGTTAGTTTGGTTAAAATATTTATACTCATAAAGGCAGATCAAAAATACCCAGCATTAATGGAAACCAAAGATTTCCTAGAAAAAACTAAAGCCTAAAATGATTATTGTAAGCCTTTTGTCTGGGCAAATGTAAAAATAAAATTGTTTGCAGCAAGCAAGAGTAAAGCATGCCAAGTTTACCAGGGAAGAATAGCATAATATTCGGAAAATACAATAGTGTGGTGATTGCACAGAGGGGGCATGAGTAGACATGAGAAGGCGTATAGGGAGAAAAATGGTAATGGAAAAATAAACAAACAAAAAAAAAAGACATAAAAAATAAGCTTAATAGAAGCAAAAAAAAAGATTAAATTTTAAAAAGAAAGAACCTTATAGACTTAACTATGACTAATAGGTAGAATCTGAAGAACAGAGGAAAAATGTGAAGCTAAAGAGATAAGTAAAGCAACTTTAGGGTATGAATGGGTGCAGTTCTATGAATAAATGTTGAAGGCACTAACAAATGGTAAAGTGTGTAATAGTATAATGTATTAACATTATCTTTTAAAAATGCTTTTGAAGAAATGGATTGAGAAAGAGCATAAATTTTGAGGCAAGAGAAAATGGTAGGTTAGTGAAAGTAAGAATGGAGGGGCAAGGTTGTTAAATATATATAGTTAAATACATACATACATGTTTATATATATCAGTCTGTCTCTAAAGTATCAAGCACAAACTATTTTAATTATATTGACATTGGCTCTATACTTTCAGAGCAGATATTTGTATATGCAGTGTATCCAGAAAGTATTTAGCCATGTACTATGAAAAATAGAAACATTTATTGATAAAGATAAAAGAAGTCATTTTTATAGGCTTATTTAGGGTACTTACTAAATGTTATTGAGTAATTTACATGTTATATATTAGCTCTGTAGGCTTATTTTTCCTATAGAACTATAACTTTGTACCATTTAACCAACATCCATTCATTTCCCCTACATTTCCACCTATGGTAACCACCAGAGTCTATGCTTCTGTTTATTCAATTTGTTTTTAGATTCCATATATAAGTGAAATCATACATTATTTATCTTTCAGTGTTTTTCTTTTCCACTTACTATAATGTTCTCTCAGCGTCCCATCATGTTGTAAATGGCAGATATTCCTTCTTTTTATGACTGACTAATATTTCTCTGTATGTCTGTATGCACATGCATGTATGTGGGTGTGTGGGGGTGTTTGTACCATATTTTCTTTATCCCTTTATCTATTAATGGACACATAGGATGTTTTCATATCTTGGTATTGTGAATAATATTTCAATGTATGTGAAAGCACAGACATCTCTTAAAGTTATTGAATTTATTTTCTTTGGATACGTATGCAACGGAGAAGTTCCTATGTTACATGGAAGTTCAATTTTTAGTCTTTTTACAGAACCTCCACACTGTTTTCTGTAGTGGTTGTAACAAGTTGCATTCCCACCAATAGTGTACCAGGGTTACTTTTCCTCCATATCCATCCCAAAACCTATTATCTTTTTGATAATATCCATCTATGAGGTGTGAGACAATATTTCATAATGGCTTTAATTTTCATTTTCTTCATGATTAGTGATGTTAAGGACCTTTCTATATGTTTGCTGTATGTCTTTCTGAAAAATAGTCTATTCAGATCTTTTCCCTAATTTTTAAGCAGGTTGTTTGTTTGTTTGTTTTATTGAGTTATATGAGTTCCCTACATACTTTGGATACTAACCTGTTATCAGATATATCATTTTAAATAATTTCTTCTCTCCTATAGGTAAATTTTTCATTTTATTTCTTCATTGCTGCACAGAAGCTTTTTATTTGATGTAATCTTACTTGTTTATTTTTGCTTTTGTTGCTTATGATTTTGAGGTTATGTTTACAGAATATATACCAAGACCAAGTAGCTTCTCCCTGATTTTCCTAGAAATTTTATAACTTTCTGTCTTACATTTAAGTCTTCAATTAAATTTGAGTTGATTTTTATTGTATTTTATATTACCTTCCATCCCCCTTATATTCCTTTATTTCCTCAAAATCAACATACTGCTGTCCATATCTATGACTCCTTTTTTATTTTTGTTCTATCTCTTCACCCCTTCCTCCCCCAACAGAGCTGTCAGCCTGCTCTCCATCTATGAGGCAATTTCTGTTTTGCTTGTTTATTCTTCATTAGATTTCACATGTGAGTAAAATTACATGGCACTTGTCTTTTTCTCTTACTGGCTTATTTCACTTAGCATAATGTTTTCCAAGTTCATCCATGCCGTTTCAAATGATAAAATGTTCTTTTTAATGGCCAACTAATATTCCTTGTATAAATGTCCCATAGTTGTTTTATCACATATCTACTGATGGACACCTGGGCTGCTTCCATATCTTGGAGATAGTAAATAGCAATCTTGAGAAATAACATAGTTGAAGGACTAGGCTTATCTATATTAAACTATATTATAAGGCAATAGTCATCAAAATAGCATGGTATTGTCAAAAAAAATAAAGATAAAAGAACCAGGCACATTGAGTTGAATTTGTGTGTGATATAATGTAAAGGTCCAATTTCATTCTTTTATTTGCAGCTATTCAGTTTTCCTAACAAAATTTACTGTACAGTATATTCTTGTCATTTTTGTCAAAGTAGTTGACTGTATATGTGTGGGTTTCCTTCTGGGCTCTTTATTTTGTTCCATTGGTCTAGGTGTTTGTTTTTATACTAGTCCCATACAGTTTTAATGACTGTAGCTTTGCCTCCAGTTTTGTTCTTTCCAAAGACGTATGGCTTTTCAGGGCATTTTTGTGGTTCCTTATGAATGTTAAGGTATTTTTCCTTCTATGGAAAATGCCATTGGAATTTTTTCTTTTTTTTTTTCTTTTTTTTAATTTTATTTTATTATTTTTAGAAAGAGGGGAAGGGAGAGAGACATCAATGTATGGTTGCTTTTCACCTGCCTCCAGCCACAGACATGACTGGAGACCTGGCTTGCAACCTGGTTATGTGCCCTGGCTAGGGAATCGAACCTGCAACCTTCGGGTTTGCAGGCCGGCACCTTACCCACTGTGCTACCAGCCAGGGCTGACATTGGAATTTTGATGGTGATTTCACTCAATCAATAGATGGATTTGGGCAGTATGAACATTTGGACAATATTAATTATTCCAATACATGTACATGAGATATTATTTCATTTATTTGTCTTTTTCTATTTCTTTCATCTGTGTTTTATACTTTTCAGTGTATAGAAAGTTCAACTCTTGGTTAAATTTACTTTTAATTATATTTCATGCTATTGTAAATTTGATTTCTTGGCTTCTTGATTGATTGTCTTTTTGATCAATCATTGTTGTTGTTGTTGTTGTTGTTAAGAAACACAACTAATCCTTGTATGTTGATTTTAATCCCTCACAATATGAAATGCTCTGTTTATTTGTACTTTATTCTCCACATCTCATTTTTGACTAGGAACATGTATATGTTGATTTTTATGATGCTTCTTTTTAAAAATATGTCCATGGATTTTTAGAGAGAAAGTAAGGGAGGGAGAAAGGGATAGAGAGAGAGAGGAGACAGTGGGAGAGAGAGGGAGACAGGGGAAGAGGGGGTGGATTTGATAGGTTACCTCTAGAACATGCTCCAACTAGGGACCAGTCTTATAACCTATGTATGTGCCCTGAATGGAATCAAACCAGTAACTTTTTTGGTGCGTGGAACAATGCTCCAACCAACTAAACTGCAATGCCCAGGGCTATATTTCTTACTTTTATATTTTATATCACATTGGTAAGTTTACTAAGTGACATTTGTGTGTGTGTGTGAGGGCTATCTGTCCCGCAGATCCCTCAGTGCATATGAAATGACTGACTCAGGAACAAGATGCTTGAGGAAAGAGAAGGGGAGTGCCTCTCAGAGGATAGCACTGCTGAACCTTCTCTAGGTTCAATCTTTTATTGGGTTTAACTATGTGCAGGAATGCATTGGGTCAGCATGCAACCCTTTTACCCATTAACAGGGAAGAATAACCGAAGAAAGAATGAATTATTACAAGGTGATAGTTGGTCAGGCCTTGAGGCACCAGTGTACATTGTAAAAGTCTAGGGGTAATTAAAGCTGTCTGATGGGGCCAATCCTTCACTAGCATCTCCCCAGGGATTCCTTAAGAAGATAACTTCACTAAATCATCCCTAAGAGTTTCCTCTCTGATTCCATTATCACATCTCTGCCAGGTTAGATATGTAAACATGGACCATTAGCGTTTTAACTAATGTCCAGGTGGCTCTTTAAACTTAAATGTTCTGTCCCAAGATCTATCTGATACAGATCTGGAATTATACAAAGCAGAGCAGGCTTTACTAGTTTCAAAGAGCACATTGCATTCTTATCTTTCTCCTAAAATCCTCTGGGATGTGGGAATGGTAGCATAGCAATTGGGGAATGCCAACCAGCCATCCACAAGACGTATGAGTCCATATGCCGTTCCCGACTCTTGAAGCAGTCACAGTTTCCAATACCACACAGACCGGTGTCACACATATGTGTTTCCTCTCTTGGTCTTGACCACTGAATGGCAGACACAAAGTCACTTTCAAATTTAGATTCCTAAGAATAAACTGCTTTCTACCACATAATATGAGCCTAATAAATGTGGACTAACTAGTAAAGCATCAGACTACAATTTCTAGAAAGCAGAGTCAGAGCTAATCTATATTAAGCTTGCATTTGTTATCAGATTCTTTCTATGTGTGTCTAAAAAATGTCAACACAGTGGAATTGATCTACCCTCTATTCTTATTGCAAAATAGAACAATGAAATAGTAACTTCTAGAGTGTGTGTCTACTGTTATTTCTACCAAAACACAGTTTACCTAAGCCAAAACTCATTTTCAGTAGCTTCTCCCATCAAAGAAATAGTAAGATCCATGATTTCTTAAATTGCCAGCATATGCCAGACACTGAAACAAATATATCTCCCGCATAGCTTTATTTCAATATTTATTCACATTAAAATATGGGTTCTGTTCACATTGTTTTCAAGATTAAACACACAAAAAAAATGGAACCTAGATGCTTTGTTTACATCACATTGCAATAAATGAATGGAAATAAAAAGTTTATGCCAATTGGACTCCAAGGCCTGTGAGAGTAAATATTATGCCACATTCGGTCTTTATAATTACAAGTAAATCCATACTGAGAAGGAAAAATAAAGAACAGTTTCACAAGAAACAGGGCAAGAACTGCAAATCATGACTATGACTTTCTGTTGATTTTTAAGTTTCTCTATATTACCCCAAATAGGGTAGGATAGGTTTCTATAGCCTGAATATATAATTGAGAAGAAAGTTGAGAGTTTCGCATCTATTTTTTTCTGAATAATATGGATTTATAAAGAAGCCCTGGCTGGTGGCACAGTGGATAAGACACTGGCCTGCGAACACAAATGTATCTGGTTCTATTCCCAGCCAGGGCACGTAACCAGGTTGCAAGCCAGGTCTCCAGCCAGGTCCGTAGCTGGAGGCAGGTGAAAGGCAATCAGTTTGAAGTCTCTCTCCCTACCCTCTCTCTAAAAATAATAAATAAAATTTTAATTTAGTTACTTATTTTAAAAGATTATTTATTTATTTATTACTTTTTAGAGAGAGGAGAAGGAAGAGCAGGAGGGAGACTTCAATATGTGGTTGTCTTTCACCTGTCTCCAGCTACAGATCTGACTGAAGACTTGGCTTGTAACCTGGTTACCTGCCATGGCTGGGAATCGAACCAGCGATGTTTGGGTTTGCAGGCTGGTGTTTTATCCACTGTGCCACCAACCAGGGAGAGACCTTTGTTTCTAATACCATCATAATGACCCTTAGCATTTTGATATGGATTTGGTGTGACACGAACATTCAAACCTTAGAAGAACTCATGTTGAACTCAACATAGATACAGTAGGTTACACAGAGAAACATCTATAAATATTCATATACATAAACATGGATTAGTATGCACACATTTACATCTTTGTTCCATCATCCAGGAGTGCTTACAAATAACTATATACCAGTAGCATGAGCATATCTAGCACCCATCATCTTTAATATCATAGTTTCTAATAAATTTCTACATTTGGAGGAAATACAAATAAATGACTATTTCTAAACCTGTGGTAGGAAATATACATGATGAAACTGAAGCATCTTGTAGTTTTAGAAATTCATGTTCAAATAAAAACCCCAGAATGATAGGCTTGCGTCAAAGGGACACAGGAACCAACTGAAAGAGCTCCCAATGGTCAGAGATGGAATAATTTGAGCTTGTCCATGAGTTTAAATACATATTTGTAAATATTCATGGGTTCATAATGACATAAATGTTGAACAAATACATGGGGGAGAAGGGATACATTTCTTATGCAAAATAATTTCAAATAACTGTGTCTTCTGTAAATGGATGCAGAACATTGTGATTCTCTTCCAAAAAGTACAGTGTAAAAGAGGGAAATTTTTTAAAAATCACTGTAGAATTGAGAAATGTGACAAGATTTTTCTCAGTCCTGACAGCAAAGTTAACACCCATCATGTAAGTCATTTCGATCATATGTCCCCTTAATATGATGTGGTGAAAATAACATTTAAGCCTCCATGGTCTTCTTCCAGAAACAGATAACTCCAGTGTAAGCAGAAAAAAAATATTAGACAAAGCCTAATTTAGGGAATTTTACAAAATTTCTGAACAGGGCATGGGAAATAGGCAAGGTTACGTAACACAAAATGGTCTGAAGAGCTATCACAACTCAAAAAAGCCCATGTAAACATGATTACTAAATATAATGGGGGATAGTGCATGTAATCCTCTAAGAGAAAAGAGAACATTTGGTAAAAATTACAAAGATGTAAACTATGGATTTTAGTTAATAACATTGCCTCAATTATTTTAACAAATGTGCCACAAGATGCAAGCTATTGATAAGAGAAGAAATTAGGTGTGAATGTGCGTGTAAACAAACCCTGTGCACTACTAATATGACTTTTATGTACATCTAAAAGTGTTCCAAAATAAAATTTTATTAAAAAGTTATTTCAACTATATTCTATACTATATTCATAAATTAGATGAAAGATTGAACACACTAAGTAAATGAAACATATAAAAAGCCCTGATTCACATACGTAAAACTAAATACAATGAGATAGAAATGAATGGGACTAACAGCATTTTGGATATTGCAAAAGTGAGAGTTAGCAGATTCGTAGTCATAGAAATATCAACTTCAACTTGAAATAAAAGCATTACCTATCTTTTTCATCTGAGACTGAATTTTAAAGAAGTTCACTATGCATGAAAAACATAATTAGAAAAGCTTTCTTTTCTTAACATTAGTTTTGGGTCTCACCATTAACCTTGATTAGTTAAATTTGCATTCTTTTTAAACAGCACTCCTATGCCCTTTCTTCTGTGAAAACTGTAATCCTCCAACTACCCACTTAACATCCATCCTGAGAATTTTTGCTCTCCCTACATACATCCATACGTAAACACATACTTTAGTTAGTACTGTGTGTAAATGTTTACATGTCCTTTAATAAACTTCTTATTTGTTGAGAGTCAAAGTTTGTTTTATTCAACTGTACCACACAGGTACCAGCCTAGTGTTTGAACAAATCATAAATAGCTCTCTTTTCTTTAAAAAAATATTAGCATAGGAGGATGCATGCTAAGTGTTTTTAAATCTGACCATTACAGGTGAGAGGGATGTAAATCTACATCTTTTGATGTCATAATTTTAGTATTTTCATGCAAAAATATGTAGAGTAAGCAAAATAAAGCATGGGATTCTGATATAATGTTTAAATTTCTAAACAGTTCCTTTACATCTTACCACAGATGAGACAAATAAGATTCTACTGTATTTTAGATTTATTCTTCTTGTGCCTATGCTCTCTTCTATGGCCACATTTACACTTTCACATTGTCTTCTGACTTGAGATATGATGATTTTGTATCACTTTTCTTGGTATAATTGGTACACAGAATTAAAGTCTTATTTGCATATCTTGGAGATTCCCTTAAAATTCAAAAGTCTTTAAAACCTTATTACTCAAAATATAATATTTTCTCCCAAATATACACAGCAGTATGACTACTTGCTTTAATCATAACAAAGGAATGATACTTACATTATTAAGTGTTGCTACTCTATTTCACAAATTTAAAATGTCTATTCTTTGCAGAGAGTTTTATATAGGATAGGCCTATCTTGTCCTTTTTGTGCTGACACAATAGAGAAAAGATTTATCCTCTCATTTGAGATGTAATAAAAATAATGTAGATCTAACTTAAAAATGATTTCTTGACTGTTAGGATAATTCTTAGGGAAAATTGAAAATGTAGAATTATTCACATGTTTTATCATTTGAGAGTTTACAGGAGAGAGTAAGTGTCAAAGCAGAGAAAGGAAGGGCTCTGAAAAGTTAATAACAATCTTTAGTACAGGAACAGGGAATTTTAGTCTTGGACTACCATATATATTTTATGTATAGGTAGATACACTAAAAATACCTATAATCTCCACCATTGTCTCATGTTTTTTTTTTTTTTTTTTTTTAAAAAAAGCAGGGCCTTACCTGAGTTGTATCACGTAGAATATTTTGCTGTTTGTTTACTAAACTTTCCAATTTGAAAATTTGGAAAATATTATTGTTGTGCAACATCTGCAAAAATTCCCAGTTATTTGCAGTCTTATAACTGACTTCTTCCTGAGTTCTGTGCAGTTCTATGAACTAGATTTAAAAATATATATGTAAGTGGGAGTGTGTGTGTGTGTGTGTGTGCATGACCCCTCTCCAAGCAAATACATACGATATATATTAAACACTTTTCATTTACTTGTATATTTTCTGACAGTTGTTGGGAAATTTAAAATAATTACTATATTTGTTTTATAGGATTAAGGTAATAAAGTATTTCAAATGAAGAAAAAACAGACATTTATTTTCTCACAGTTCTGGAGCTTAGAAATTAGGAATTAAGGTGTCAGCCAGCAAGGCTATGCTTTTGAGACATCAAGTACACAGCTTCCTTCTTTGTCTCTTTCTAGCTTCTGGTGGTGATCACAAATCCATGGCATGCTCTGGCTTGCAGTTGCCCCACCTTAATCTCTGCCTCATCTTCACATAGAAATTTTCACATAGTCTTCCTGTGAGGGCAGCAGTCATATTGGATTAAGGGTCTACCCTACTTCAAGTGACTGTATCTTAACAAATGACATCTACACCTGCAACAACTCTGTTTACAAATTTCACGTTTCGAGGTGCTATGGATAAGGATTGCAACATATATTGTTGGGTTTACACATTTCAACCCCTAATAAACATATTTTTCTGCAAAGCAAGTTATTTCAGAGTAATAAACAGTAGTTAAAAGTATATTACTACATCTCTACATCTTCCTAAGTTAATGATATTTTTTAAAAAGCACACAAAGTGTTATGATATGTATTTTTATAGAAAAGTTTAGGTTTTTCCTAAAATGTTTTCTTCCCTAGATCCCTACTTATTAAATGGCTACTGCACCAAATACTTAAATATAAGATAAATATGGCTATTAATCTAGGCCCAGCTATTTATATTAATGTACATTAAAGGAACACAAAAAAGAATAAAGGCTATATTTATTTATTTAAAATATCAGCATGCCAGATGAAAATGTCACCATCCTCAAAGGAGTACTGTATTTTTCACTTTCAAATTGTTTTATTGGATATGTAAAAGGTGATGTAATATCCTAAAATTTAAAATATTATATAACATTTAAAACATTATTTACAAACCAAAACAAATATTAACTTATATAGCTTAATAGCTTTATATTAGTTTTATGATTTATTAGCATTTCTTCCTAAAGAGGTGCTAACATGAATACATCACTCATTATAATTTTCATAATTTTTAAAATAATCAAATTTATGAATTTATTTTAACATATTTGGTGTATCTGTTCATTGCTATAAATTATAGTGAAAATGTTCAATTACTGTATACAGTATATGTAAATTATGACCAAATTAATAATTTTATATGAATAAAACCTTTATGAACTATGTATTTCAAAATAAAAACATATACACATATACATGTGTATATATATAGACACACACATACATATGTGTACTGTGTGTACATACATATACATATGTATAGACACACATGTACACACACATATACATGTGTGTGTGTGTAAATACCTATACTGTATATGAGTTCTTTCCAGTAAAGTATCCAGCCATGTAATTATTAAAAATGGAGACATCTATTGAAGAAGATACAAGATACAAGTAACATTGTACATAGGACAATGATGTTTCAGTCCCCTTCAAAGTAGGCACCTTGGGATTTCACACAAATAATATATGTTGACTGTAGCCCATACACCTTCAACATTCTCAGGTGTTTTGCTTGTTGCAGGCCTTCCAGAATGTGGATCACTTTCAACAGATTCTAAACCATTGTGAAGCGTTTGTTCTACACTTATTTGCATTGAAGTCATTGCATCGTACCCAAAAGCCTTCCAAACCATCCAAATAATTTCCATGGAGGAATGTTGAAGTTTCACACAAAATCTGATGCTGATTTGTCAACCTACTTAGACATTTTGAACATGATAGCCACACAATACACATGCTCACTCAATGGTGTCTAATAACCCCACTGATTAGTACAGAGAAGTTATCATTGTTCACACATGCACATTCTAGTCCACTCTATGACCACCAGGTTATACTGATGCTGAGCAAACCATTCTTATTATATGAACAATGTCCACACTTTTTCCAGACAGACCTTGTATATTATATATGTGAGATTATTCAATTATTCATGTGTATGTATGTATATGTAAGTATAATGTATTATGTAAATGTATACCTAGGACTTACTGATTTAAAATCTCTGAAGTCAGGATTCCAAACATTTGTATTTTTTATCAAGTGTCCCAGATGATGCTAATGTACAATGTTAGATAACAATTGTTTTATGCCATGTTGACCTGCCACAAATATTACTAATACATGTAGAGTTATTATTCCTACAGAAACATTTCCTGAGATACTGCTGTGATTGCTTAATTAACTATTCTGTACTGAAGCATTCAATGATCAAGAGTATATGGACACACCCTGGCTGGTGCACAGTGGATAACACACCACCCTGAAAACCCATAGGTCACTGGTTCGATTCCCAGCCAGGGCGCATAACCAGGTTGCAAGCCAGCTCTTCAGCCAGGTCCTTAGCTGGAGGCAGGTGAAAGGCAACCACACATTGATGTCTCTCTCCTTAATCTGCCTCTCTCTCTTTCCTTCTCTTTGAAAATAATAAATAAAACCTTTTTTAAAAAGTGTATGGATAATTTTGCTTAATATATTCCCTCTCAGGACATTCATTATAAATGTTAGCAATAATATACATCTAATAAAATTATACATAATAATAAAAATTTTCTCATGTCTGCATTTTTTTTTCTATCCCAGATCCTTTAACCAATGATATAAAAACCATTACTGCTACAGAAAGCAGTTGTGCTCCCTAGATGGGGGGATGAAACGGGGATCACCAAAGGAATCCAAAGAGATCAAAGCAACCAATTTCAGTTTAGATTTTATCTTACTTTTTAACCAAATACACTGGGAAACAATTTTATCTTCATTTGTGGGAGCTATTTCTTTTTTCCTGAGAGAATGAAAAAAACACAGAGTTTAGAACATTGTAAGACACAGGGCAAAAAAATCTCAGTAAATGAAATTTATATGATAACAAATGAGTTAGGAGGTGGCTCAGTGGATAGGCACTGGCCTGCGAATCCAAATATCTCTGGTTCAATTCTCAGCCAGGGCACATCGCCAGGTTGCAAGCCAAGTCTCCAGTCAGGTCTGTAGCTGGAGGCAAGTGAAAGGCAACCATATACTGAAGTTTCTCTCCCTCTCTGCCTCTCTCTCTTCCCCTCTCTCTAA
This sequence comes from Noctilio leporinus, assembly GCA_004026585.1. Classification (NCBI taxonomy): domain Eukaryota; kingdom Metazoa; phylum Chordata; class Mammalia; order Chiroptera; family Noctilionidae; genus Noctilio; species Noctilio leporinus. The sequence goes on along the minus strand of PVIW01008717.1, from coordinate 18,882 downwards.
AAATAATAAATAAAATATTTTAAAAAATGAGTTAGGAAAAGGTGTGACTATGTAAGTGTCAGATTCCCCTTTGGAATTGGTAGTAACTACACAACTGTTAGAATGACTAAATACAGATACAATGACAATAACATATAATGGAGATACATATAAACTGGACATCTCATACATTGCTGTTGGACATGAAAATGTCCAACAGTTTTAAATCATATAAATTGTCAAACAAAAATAAATATATACTTATCTTACTGCCTAGTGATATTACCCTTGAGCATTTACCCTAGAAAAATTCAAACCAATGTCTCACAAATGCCGTTCATGCAGTTTTATTTTTCATAACATAAATGGAAAAAAGTATTTGTTTTCAACAACAGTTAGGCAAGTGTAGTGTATCCAGGCCAATGAAAATATCTTATCCATAAAAGAAGCAATATATTAATTGAGACATGCAAATTGAATGGCATTCAAGGATACTATAGCTAAATGAAAAAGATCTAATCTCAAAATGACTCAAGTATGATAGCAATTATATAATATTTTTTGAATTGACATATTAGAGAGATGAATAGCAGACTAGTGTGTTCTAGTAGTCAAGGTTGTGAACAAAAGGGTTACCATTATTAATAGGTAGCATAAGAAAGATATTTTATCTTGAATATTTGCAGTTTGTACATAAATATACACATGAAATAAATTTTATAGACTATCAAACACGTATACACATAAGTGAGTTTATGCAAAAACTAGAAAAATCTTAAAAACTCAGCAGGTTATTTAACAATATTTCACTAGGTTAATGTCTTAGTTAAAATATTTTACTGTAGTTATGTAAGATGTTATCATTGGGGTAACCTATGTGATGGACACAGTTTGCTTTGCACTATTTTTGCAGCTTCCAGTGAGTCCACAATTATTTGAAAGTTAAAAGTTAAAAAAGTACAGCGGCAAACCAGTTTGGCCTGTAAACCACTGTTTGCTGGTGCAGAGCCCCAATCATAGATTATAAAACTTATAAAAAGAATTTAAATCAAGCTTATTACTAAAAGAGACAGGTATAATTAAATTCAATATGGATCTCTGAAAAGAGATGCCTCCATCTTCTCTAGCATGCCTATATTCTGTGTGTGGAAGCATAATAAAAATATTGTTTTTGAATAATTTCAAAGCAGAGGATCCCAAGATGTTGCTACTCAGAATACACACTCATGTCGAAGATGGCAAAGAAGTTTTAGGGGAGCAATGTTCGCTAGGTGGTCCATGCAAATAGGTCTGACAGCAACCCCTCATGTTCCCAGGTATCAGACAATTATGTGAGCAAAAGCATCTAAAACTTTTTCTGTGCCCAAAGCATGTTGAACATGGACTAAACTCAAATCCACTACAAGAAGGACTTCAGGTTTCCATAGCTGGCTCAGCATAGTGGAGGTCTAAAAGTGTCATGTGGGCTAGGTTATAATGCAGTCAAGACATCCTCTTACACAAAAACAAAAATTTAGTGATTAAGATAAACATACATTAATTTCTTGTTCCCACCACTTCCCCTGTGCAGGTTGGTACAGGATTCACCACATTGTTGTGCAGAACCTATGCTAAAACAGGATTCATTTTAAAATTTGCTTCTATAATCATCTAGGCAGAAAGAAAATTCTGTTAAGTCCTTGAACAAGCAATTAAACAACTGGGCCACATACAGATACATTTTGTTTCTATTAATATTTATTCATTAGTATTAGTTAAACTCCAAAGCCAGCCCTAAGTGCCTTGGATTTCTGTCTCTGGTGAGCCTGGAAGAAGTGGAGAAAAATATGAGTGCTACTATGTTTTGCTTTTGTGTCTTTTACACCAAGTATTTTAAAAATCCTTTGTGAAGAAACCTGATACCTTTAACTAACTGTTTTATCACTAAATGCCTTTTGAACTATTTTAAGAATCTTACATTTTACAGAACACTTTGGAAAATACTGCTTAAAATAAAGAATAAAGAATATGTGACAGATAAACTCTGTCTCAAATTTTTATTGAAATAATACCAATAAAATTGGTTTTCTCATTCTATAAACATGAAAACATCTTTACTCAATATTTTATGGAAGAAACAAAATCAGGAAAGGCGCTTCATAAAATGTAAATCAGAAGATAAGTTAAAGATAAAACAATGAACACTTTTCCTTTCATTTCTCAAAAACTAATTTTAAAAATATACAAAAGATTATAAATAAAGTAATTTTAAAATCCAATCACTTTACCAAAACTTGGGCTAGACTGTGAATTAATTAGTTATCTCAGGTAACTTGAAAGAAGAGTATAGATAGAAATGTTGTAACTTGTTGCTTCTCCAGTTGTCTCATTTGAAAGGTACTTATTTTCTTTGAAACATGCAATTCAAGAACCTATGCACACCTATGTTCATAGCAGCACTGTTTACAATAACCAAGTGCTGGAAACAGCCTAAGTGCCCATCAGTGGATGATTGGATCAAAAAACTTTGGTACATTTACACAATGGAATTCTATATAGCAGAAAGAAAGAAGGAACTTGTACCCTTTGCAACAACATGGATGGAACTGGAGAGTATTATGCTTAGTGAAATAAGCCAGTCAGTGAAGGACAAATACCATATGATCTCACC
>PVIW01008717.1:0-16153 GCA_004026585.1 Noctilio leporinus | reverse complement strand
GACTAACAACAAGCAAAACAGAACCAAATATATGAATACAAGGAATAGGCCTTCAGTGGTCAGGGGGAAGGGGTTGGGGGGAGGGGGAGGAAGAGGCAAGGAAGGGGAGCAGTTTAGACAAGAACCTAGTATAAAGGAACCATGGACATGGACAACAGGTGGGATTGACTTTGTGGGGAATGGGAGGGTGGGGAGGGGGACAAAGGGGAGCAAAAAGGGGATGGATGTAATACAACAACAATAAATTAAAAAAAAAGAAAAAAGAAAAAACATGCAATTTATAATTAATTATTTAAAATATAAAATTAAAGCCCTGGCTGGTGTGGTTTAGTGGATTGCCACCAGTCTGCAAACCCAAAGGTAGCTGGTTTGATTCCCTAGCCAGGGCACATAACCAGGTTGAAAGCCAAGTCTCTAGCCAGGTCCATAGCTGGAGGCAGGTGAAAGGCAAACATACATTGATGCTTCTCTCCCTTCCTTCCTCCCTCCTTGTTCTTATCCCTGAAGGTAATGAATAAAATCTTTATACATATATATGTGTATATATATATATATCATATATATATATATATACACATACATATAAATATATATTTATATCATATGTATATGATTAAATAGTTTACAGAAAAGCTTATCATGTGAAAGCATGTCTGAGCAAGGAGGTTATGGTTAATTTTTATAAATGCTTAAATTTAATTTCTAATAAAATAACTGTAATAAGAAGAGTACAAAACAACTCCATGGAAGGAAACATGTAAAATTATATTTGCAGAAAACATGATTGAACATGATTGTGCATGTTGGAAATCTCAAAAATCACATAAACATTTTTACTGGAAATGATATGTGAGTTTTACAAGGTCAAAGATACAAAGGCAAAATAAAAAGTTAATTTTATTCTATGTACTAACAAAGAACTGTAGGAAATTTAAATTACAAACAGCAATATAATTTATAATAGTTTTATGTTTTTTTAAATACTAAGGGACACATTTTGAATACATGTGTAAGATCTATGTGTAAAATAGTTTAAAATGCTAATTAAAATTTAAGATCTAAATACATAAAGATATATACCACTTTTTTCACTTTTCTTCACTTTAATGAAGGTTAAATTTAGTTAGGATGTCTATCCTCCCTGAATATATCTGAAAATTCAATGTAATGCCATCCAAAATCCTATCAGGCTGCACATGTCCTAAAACTAAACTGATGTAATTTTTGCATAACTCTGTAATTTACTAAAAAATAATCAAATTGTTCACTTAAAAATGGTGACTTTTATGACTTACAAGGCAAAGTAAGTACACTGATATGTCCATAGCTGGAGGCGGGAGAATTACAACCGTACCTTGATGTTTCTCTCCCTTTCTTCCTCCCTCCCTGCCCTTCTCTTTAAAAATAATGAATAAAAAATCTTTTAAAAAAAGTATACTGATACCATGCTTGTGAAAAATAACATAGAAACCCTGAAGAAATAGATCAATAATTTAAAACACATAAAAAATAGTGAACAATTTTTTGTTGTTGTTCTTTAAGTTTTAAGACTATAGGGAAACAATTTTGAATAAGCCAAAAATGAGCAAATACTATAAACATGTGCCATCCCTGAAGAATCTAGTAGAGATGCATTGTCCAAATAAGATTAGACTAGCCATGTGTAGCTATTAAAATTAAAATTAAATGAACTATACTTCAATTTACTAAATTTTAATTCCTTAGCCTCAGCTACATTTTATGTTCAGTCCTCATATGTGGCTAGTGTCTATCCTATGGAACAATGTAGATACAAAACATTGTCAAAATTGTCTAAAGTTTTACTTGACTGCTCTTCACAAGACATTCAGCTTCATGCAGTCAAATCCCATCGGGGAAAATTTACAAAAATTCATTGCAAGCATTTCAAATACTTAACTATGGAGCTAGTATTAAAACAAGAGTGGTTTGTGGTGTAATTAATTGAAGAATAACATAAATGTTTTATATGCCGAACAATACTTTTAAAATCAAGTAAAGATGGAGAAAAGAAGGTAAATTAGAGTTAGATCACTACCATTGGTATAGATGGTAAGTGGGGGAAAAAGAATGCTGTTTAAAACTGACAGAAACTGTAAGGTCAACTAATAAAAAAGCAAATTATAGGCACTATAAAAATGCTTATAAAATGTTAATCACTAGAATAAAATGCCAAATTTCTTACATACCAAAACGTTTTTCCAAAAAGAAGGAGTGAAGCCTAGGAAACATGAGTCAAGAAAAAGAATAAATATACAATAAATATTACATTTAATACAGTAATTAAATCATAAGATATGACAGAACTGAGAACAAACATAGTAATCGTAACAGTAAATAATTATACCAATAGGCTTGGCTAAGCAATTAAAACAGATTATTCTGATACCAACTCATAAAAGCCCCATTGTACAATGCCTATAAAATACTCAGAATACTTCCGTACAAAATAACACGGGGAAAGATGCAAGGAACGAATGAATAAATATAATAAAGGACACTTACTGAGACAGGATTAGTAAAAAGAAGAACTAGAAATCTTAAAAAGCATTATCAAAAGGCAGTTCTTTGGGACATATAGCAAACACTATACACTAATAGCAGAGAATATATTCATAAAATTAACCATATGCTAAGGCATAGGTTATGCATCAGTAAATTGAACAGCACTTGGAGCAAAGAACACTTGACATTTTAAAGAAATAAAAAACTTGTAAACCCTGAGGTCCAGGTTAGGGAAGGAGGAAAAGACCTACTAAGAAGGGTTTTGTGGTAGACAACTGGGCACACGCATGTGCACACACATACACACACACACACACACACACACATACACGTCAGAGCCTAGCCTCCATTTCTGCACAAGGGCCTCTCAAGCAAATGCAAACTGCACTTGGCAGAGTAGCCCCTGAGCTGGACTGCCTGTGCTGTTAAACTGCCGGGCGCTGTGTTCCTGTCTTCTACTCAACCCTTATAAACGTTTCCTGGAATCCTATTTCAGCCAACAGGACTGAGTCTTACCCCCATTCATTCAGAGCTGTGCAGTGCTGACCAATCAGAGCAGTACTATCTTGGCTAATCAGGACAGTTGCTTTTGGACCAATCAAGTGGGGGGCTCAGCATCCTCATTTGCATGAGGGCAGGCCAATCAGGGATCAGGGGTGGTGACTTCTGTCTGTAGAATTCACAGTCCCTTAGCTCTGGCAGTGTGTTTTCCACGCACTTCCCACCCAAAACAGGAGACTTTTTGTAGCTAGAGCTGGGACACCAAAGATACCTTAGCAGAACAGACAAATGAGGGTGGAGCATAAAAGCACAGACTAGGTTGAAGTAGAACAGAGCAGAGCTGACCATGGAAGAGTGGAGCTGTCTAGCTGAAGAGCAGGGCCACCTGGTCCAGGGGCAGCCTCACCATCAAGCTATTCTACAGCAGTGCTGTTTCCACAAGCCCTACTCTATTATCAGTGAACTGTTTACACCAAATAAGTTTTCCTCCTTCACCACACCTTAAAAGGGAGATTCTTATTGGTGTTGAATTGGTGTCAATGACCGTGGTTTGAGAAAACTAAATAAATATTGAAATAAAAAATAAATCCACTCTTCTATCTAAAAACAAACAAACAAACAAACATCAAATTGCCAAAATCTGGAATTTCAAACAGAATTTCAAGTATAAGGCAAGAATGATAAATATACCTGTTAATAAGGCATAAGGGCTGACAATTTGCTGCATTCTAAATCTGCTTATTATTTATTCTATAGCTTTTGTTTTATTGCTTATAAATTGATGATTCTGAAATCTATACACTAAACTCAAATTTATAAATTCTCAATATTCTTGTTGAAAATGATCCCATGAATATCTCACTGTGTTGTTATATAGAATTTCAAATGGCATTTTATTTTCTATTATTAAATTTATTTGGGTAATATTGTTTAATAAAATTATATAACATCAGGTATATTTTATTGAACAACCTGTTTCTTTCCTCTCCCCAACATGTCTACCTTTTCCCAGATTCACCATATAATTATCCATACAGATGTCCATGTCAATATATATACATACACACATATATACACACATATACATATGTATATATGTATGTAATACATATATGTATATATGCAGTATATATCTGTAGGTGTGTATATATATGTACATATATACATATGTATACATATATGTGTATATATGTGTATATATATATATAATCTGTCTTTACCTCATTTAATGGATATTTTCCTTGAATTCTCATCACTCTATTTTTCTTCCAATAACTTCTATTACATTCCTCCTACTATTCTTCTATACAAAGACTTAATCATCTTTGATGATTAAAATTAAGATAACTCCTGGCTGGTGGCACAGTGAATAAGGCACCAGCCTGGGAACCCAAAGGTCGCTGGTTTGATTCCCACCCAGGGCAACATAACCAAGTTGCAAGCCAGGTCTCCAGCCAGGTCCATGGTTGGAGGCTGATGAAAGGCAACCATACATTGATGTTTCTCTCCCTCTCTGCCTCTTTCCCTTCCCCTCTCTCTAAAAATAATAAAATCTTTAAAATAAATAAGATAACTGTCTCATGACCTCTTGTATTGCCATCTTATTCTCTGAGCCTGTTTTATTGTTTCAGTCAACTTGCTAAAGAATATATAACATTTATTTTGTCTCTCTAATATTTGAAGTATTTAAATATCTCTTCCTGATGTGTTCTGCATAAGTTAACTGACAGACCAAATAGTGCCCCAAAACATGCACGCTTATCAGAAATATTTTTGTTGTTTTTATTTTAATTAGATTTGGATTGTTCTTTGGCTCATCCAGTGTGTCACTCTTCTATCTTTAAACACAACAACAAAGACAAAAAACCAAAAACAAACAAACAAAAAAAAAACATCAAATTGCCTAAATCTATAATTCAAACAGAATTTCAAGTATAAAGTAATAATGATAACTATACCTGTTAGTAGATTGACAACACTTGTTAATAGGTGACCACTGCTCTTTCTTCTTCTTTTTTTTTAATATATTAAGCTTTTTTTAAAGATTTTATAATTTCCAGAAAGAGAGGAAGCGAGAGAGACAGAGAGGGAGAGAAACAGAGAAACATCAATGTATGGTTGCCTTTCACCTGCCTCCAGCCACAGAACTGGCTGGAGACCTAGCTTGCAATCGGGTTATGTGCCCTGGCTGGGGAACTGAACCAGAGACCTTTGAGTTCCCAGGCCAGTGTCTTATCCACTGTGCTACCAGCCAGGGCTATTCTTTCTTCTATATTCCAGATTTTCTTACTTATGCAGCTGCCTGATCCCTATAAGAATTGACTTTGTACAACCATGGTTTGTATTATAAAATATAGACTCTTCTGTATGTTTTATAAGCCTTCATGCTCTGTCCCCTTTATTTTTCTAGACTTCAGGATCCCATACTTCTCAGAATCTAATCTGTTTGCCCCAAAAATAATGTTAAAAAAGAAGATAGGCAACTCCATATTGACAGTTCTTACATATCATATCATGCCTTTCAGAAATAGTAAGATGTCAAATCAATAATTTAAGATGTAAATTATGTTATATTAATGAAGACAGAATTTGTTTACAAATTGTATCATTGAATAAAGAAAAGTCATTTCTCAGAGCATGGAGGGGAATGAAAGTAACTATGGCTCATTCAAGGTACAGTTTGTTAAAAAATTTGAGTCCAATCATCACTACCCTTCAAGACATATGGAAGTAGCTAATTTATCTTAGAATGAGGAAATGAGAGAGCAACCATGCAAATCGAAAGAGTGCAAAATCAAATAGGTGTGGGAGATACACAGGAAACAATTGAGATCAGGGTTTACTAAGATACTTGAAAACAAGAGCATTGTTTTTGTGTTTTTTTCTTTGCTATATTATTATTATTATTATTATTATTTATCAACATGACTTTTAAAAGAAAACAGGGATTAGACTCCAACTACACTGAATTCAAATTTAGGTTCTACTTATTTATATACGCCCTTGTCTAACTTACTTGGTTAACAGTTTTCTTTTCTAAAATTCATAAGAAAAACACTTATTTTGAAGGGTTTTAAAATGCATTAAACTATCCTAAAATATCACTTATCAAGCTTATAAAGCCATGAAATATACTTAGGCTTAGATAGGTGGGTTTGCTGATTTAACCCTCACTTATTCTATGTCATTTATGGCCAGACAATGTTGTAGGCACTGGGGAATATCGACTAAATAATACTGCACATGACCCCACATGTTAGTTTACAATCTTGAGAGAAAAATAAAATGGCAAACTCATGGAAGACTAAAATTCATGGAAGAATAAAATAGGCAATAAAAAGGTAGAATCCATAGATACTCTTGACTTGTTGAACTTGGAGTCAATTTAACAATAAAAATATTAAGACTGGCCAGAAACTTGGAAACATGACTGGAAGTTCAGAGTAGAGGATTTCCAGGGAAATAGGTAAGAAATATATATTTTTTGTTTACTTGTTAACATGAGAGGGACAGGAGGGAATGAATATGTCTATACTCTGAAATGAAAGAGCTGATGGAAAAGGAGATGCTGAAGTACATACGGCTTCCTCTATGGTAATTTGAAAAGCAGCAAACAGCTTTCCCTGACTCAAAAATATATCCAAAGTTGGCCAATTATTTTGCCTTGAATCCTCACCAAGGTAGGCAATATGATGACAAGGAATTGTTCCTGTCACAGTTCTAATATAATAAGCCTGTATTTCTTGTGTTACCGGGGGAAATCTTCAGATTGGTGCAAAAGATTTAAGAATTTTGAATATTATCTAGGATCCAAAGGAAATAAGGTCCTAAATGTAAAGAGGTTAAAGAGCTCTTTGTTCATTTGTTGTTTATTTCTGTTTATGTTGCTTGATATATTTCAGAGGAAATCAAGTGTATATAAGAGAACATTACCAAAAGTTGCTTAATGTTACATGTGAGAACGTAAGCATGATAATCCAAAGGTAGAAAACAAACCTAAAGTAAATCTTGTCTTCTATTACAAAACTGAGATAAAGTAGGATAGGTCTCTGTCTACTGATTTCAGAGAGGAAGATACTCACTCAGTTAAACCTGGCCAATAAAGAAAGGAATGCTTAGCTCTAACTTGGGGTTCCTGGATAAATAATAATGGCGGAAATCATTCATTACTTGAGGTTGGTACACCTGTTAATAGACTTGCTTTCCTAATAAAAGAGTTAAGACTCCCCTTTTGAAATGAATATAGAGAGATGAAAATATGATTACTGGTTCACAGAAAGTAAAATGTCAGTGATCTGCTTTTTAAAGCATTTCCTACAAATGCTTGTGCTTGCAATTACTAAATTAGCCTCCTACAGGAAATCAGAAGAGCCCTTAAGTTCGTACTATATCCCAGTATGGTGGAATACTAAGTTACCAGCTGATCACTTTTAATGAAATGATATAATAGTTATGAAATCCAAGAGAGCTCTAGAAAGCTCTGTGTCATTGCAGTATTTCTGTTGTGTCCCTGACCCTCATGGGTAAAGAAGGAACTCTTCTGTGTGATGAATTTCCGTAACGTCCCAAAGTGACTAAAATTTTCAGTAATCTTTTCCTCTGAAAAATAATAGTTCTTCCATTCTCTTGTTGCATATTTGTGCTTTCTTTTAGTAAGTGAACACTGAAGGGGGAATTTGAGAGCTCTGATAGCTTCTGTAGTGTTCTTATAATAGTAATGTTTTTAGTATCACTATACTTAAGGACTTGTCAGCACTTATAAAATCCCACTTCAGTGAAATTTCACTTGGCATAGAAGCTTTCAGCCAAAGAGCAATTCGCTTTAAGCTTTAAAATCATCTCTTAGGATATTTGTGATGGTGTGGTTAAAACTTAAAACAAAACCGTACTATTCTCAGATGATTCCCATCCCCTCCAAAATTGCTCTTCCCAGTTTCTTCTCTCCATAAAAATCGATTTGCTCATGAAATCTAAAAAAGTGGGACATTTTTAACAGCTTTAATAATGGATGTGGTACAGTTTTGTATATGAAATTACATATAATTTTATCTTTTCCATTTTATTAAATATATTGGGGTGACATTGGTTAACAAAATTATAGAAGTTTCAGGTGCACACTTCCACAATATATCTGTGAATCTGTACTGTGTGTTCACCACCCCAAGTCAAATTCCCTTCTATCACTATTTATCTCTCCTTATCCTCTTTCACCTCCCACCTCTCTGTCCCAGAAATCACCACAATGTTGTCAGGGTCCAGAGTTTTTTCTTCTTTCTTTCTTATTTTTTTTACTGATTCCTTCTACACCTCAGCCCCCACCTCCCAACAGCTGTCAGCCTGCTTTCCATGAGACTGTCACTATTTTGTTTGTTAGTTCATCTTGTTCATTAAAACATAATTTTAAACTGTCAAAAACAAAAGCAGCGATAAATAAAAATTGTTTGCAATTTAATATATAATAAAATAATTTTTGAATTTTAAATGATACTTAAAATGTGAAGATAAAATATTTTTAGTGGGGAATTTAATCTTAACCTTAATACATTTGATGTTTCAAATGAATATAAAGTTTTAAAGTTTTTTTTTTAAACATCTAGTAAGTTACTTTAATGAACCAGAAATTATAGGTCCATCCCTCACTTTCCTGGGTATTCCTTCTTCACCTTCTTCCCTGGCTTCTCCTTTTCTGCTATTCCTAAATGATAGAGTGCCCCAAGGCACGTCTCTCAATGGGTGCCTCTCTCAGTCATCTCATTTAACCTCATGGCTTTAAATGTTACAACTATTCTGATAAATCTCACATTTCATCTCTACAGAAAAAAATATTCAGAGTCTTATAGCTCTACTTTGAATATATTTTGTAGGCATCAAGTAATTTAAAATGAAGACATTAGAACTTTAATTTAAGAACAACTGTGTGTGTGGGGGGAGGTAATGGGAAAACAGTAATAGAAAAACAATTTTAAAGATTTTAAAAAGAACCTTACTTTCTTTCCTTCCATTGCCCCATAATCTTTTTCTCTTTTAGCCTCTTCAATGTCAGCAAAATTATGAAAAAAACCCAACAACAATAACACTAGGTATCATTCCTGATTCCTTCTTTCCTTCTTCCCTCCTCTCCAATCCACCAGCTAGTAATTTCAGTTCTACCTTAAAACATATCTCAGGTCTCTTTATCTCCATCTTTATTATTGCCAACACCTCCACTCTATTTATCTCATCTGTCAAGAAGACAGTCAAAAATATAAATGAACTTGCTCCCCTAAAATCCTCCCTATGCACTAGGAGTAACAATCAAATGTTTTATGTTGATTTACAAGACTGCATTGTCACCACCCTAAATCACCAGCTTCATTTCATGGCCCTCTCTAGTTAAAACCACAGGATCTTTTGTAAAAATGGAGAGACTGGAAATTTAGAAACATTAATTATTTTCTAATCATTTGTTAGAATTTTACTCTTGCTTTCTTTTTGTTTTTTTCATGACTGTCCATATTAAGAAATTTCTCATAGAGAAGTGAAATAATGGTTAAAAATACAAATACATGGGAATAAAGGGGCTCCTATAGTCTAAAACTAGAAATATTTGTGCACCCCAGAGAGTAATGAGAAAGAAAGTAGTGGATTTTAAAACAACTAACAATTAAAAGTCCATATACACTTAATGATCTTTTAAAATATAGGAGATAAAGAGGAAAACTAAATATGAAAAGTTCTGGTTTAGAAAAATGCCAACTAGGCTAGCTGATATAGTAAAAGAAAGTGTAGAATTAGAAAATGTCCATCTTTTAACCTCCCTGTGGTGACTAACTCTGGAAAGGATACTAAACCCAGGCTGAAACTGTGATTTTTAAAATATTTTTTGTGACCAAGTGAGTCAGGCAATCATAAATTATAATCTCACAGCTTGCTTATTAATTTCAAAGGAAAACATTTGCTTTACTAAGGAGAGATCTAGAAGTTACCGACTTACTTAAGCATCCAGGCATATTTCCAACAGTCCTGTGGCATGAAACTACATCTCCTGATGTGGCATTGGGTTAGGAAAGAACAAAAAATATATACCGGCCAAGCCCAATGTCTGAAATAATTTTGAAAACAATATCTAAATAGGAAAGTAATGAGGAAATCGAAATAAGACAAAAACTGACCATAGACTAAGAAGTTTAAGTGCATTTAATACCATTTCAAATTGTATTGGAATTCTACTCCACATGTGGAAAACATATTTGCTTTCGAGGCAGGAAACGAAGAAAGCTGTCACCTGGGGGGAAAAAAGCAAAAAATGAGACCATTAAAGAGAGAAATGTTCTTCTTTTCCTTCATTAGAAAAATCTTACTAATCGTGTTAGCACTGCAAAATTTCTCCACAATCACTAATGCCAGTCACTAAACCAAAAAGAAATGATAAACCATGCTTCCAGGTATTAGTCATTTGAGACCAAGGAGCATTGTGAATGCACTGCCAGCTACGCTGAAATGGAAATAAATTCAGGTTTATAGGACACACCTAGACTTCAAGATATAATTGAAATTTTGAAATCAATATTTTAACAGCAATCTGATCACAATATAAAAAGATGGCTATTTACATAGTAAGGAAAATGTGGTTACAATCCACAAAAGTGCCATTGATGACCACATTTACTTGGTTTTCATAAGGTCAATGGCAGGATACCCTGTAGAAAAAATATGTTCGGGTCTTATCTTTAGATTGTAAATGGCCAAATTTTATGGTCTACACACATAGCTTTGAAAGGAAACAAGTGAGAAATTATCTCAGAATGAAGAAATGCAATGTACAGATGCTATGTTCAAAAGTTTCTGCCAAAGCAGAAAAACCAATACAGCAGGGCATTATTCAATATCAATGTACTATACAAATTATACAGGGAGGCCCTGGCTGGTGTGGCTCAGTTGGTTAGAGTGTCATCCCACAAGCTGAAAGGTCTCAGGTTTGATACCTGTTCAGAATACATACCTAGGCTTTGGTTCAATATCGGTTGGGCTGCATATGAGAAGGTTTTTCTCTGTCACATTAATATATCTCTCTCTCACTCCCTTTCTCTCTAAAAGCAATGAAAAAATGGTCATTGTATAAGGATACAATTATTAATAATAATAATAATAACAATATACAGTGAGAATCTGAAGGATCAATATGAAAGTTCCTGCAGTCAATTAGGAATGCATAGGAATCAGAGCTTAATTTCAGAGATTATACTTCTCAAACTGCCTTTGCAATTTCATAGTTTCATGGTTTGTTGATGGGGCATAATCAATTAAACATATAAAATACATATTTAAAATCCTGGCATATAATGGATACTGAAATGTTTCATAACACTGTTATTATATCAACTGGTATTAGAGCAAGGAGAGCCTTGAGTCTTGTTAAAGAGCTCAGGCTTAATCCTTCAGAATAAGCAACACCACCTAAGGTTCTTGAGCAGGAAAAAGTAGAACTAAAGTGTTCTTTAGGGATACATCAACCCATCCCGGTGATAAAATGTGTTTAAAAAAAAAAAAAAAAACAGACAGGAAGTATATGTTAAAATGAATGCTGCTGGTGGATATTTATTTAGAATTGTGAGAAAAAGTAATATACTTGCAAAATCTGTACTGTAAGGTGATTGGTCTTGAAATCATTTTCATCATTATGTCTAAAGTATTTCTGTCCATACATTTCATTATAGCAAATAGCAATAAACACAAAATAATGCAGTTTTCCTCAAGTGTATTTGCAATATTTTTGATAAATGATATCTGTTAAAATGGATTTTTCTAAAACAAAATTTTAGAGGCTACAAATTGATGCTTTATGTCATTAAATGGGGATCAACATTGATTGCTTCATAGAAACATCATACTTAAAATATGAAGTGCCTATAAATGAAAAATTTTCTAGTATTATGCAAATAGATCTATTTCCCTTCTTTGAAGTATTCCAGAAATGTTCCACTAAAGTAGATAACTTAAAAATCACATTTATGTTTTGGTTTTAATAGAATGAAATTTATAGTAAAGGAAAATTAAATATTGACATTGTTCCATGTTTTTTGTTATTAGCTGTAGTATAATTTAAATGTTTTTATTTAATAAGTTTAACAGCCTCCTTTTCTCTCCATCAAATATTTATAGTAATGTACAATTTATTTAATATGGTAGTGGCTTTCTTAAAGATAAATTTTTATTATGCTAATGTGCAAATTCTTCATTGTATGACTGTTACAAAAGCAAACAAATTATTTTAAGACATGTGGAAATAAACAAGTTTGTTTCTCTTTAATATTTTTTGGCAAAATTAAAGAAAGACAACAACATAGGCTAAGCAGCATTGAGAGCATGATCCCTTCACTAGGACAATAATTATAGTATATGAGGTATCTTATTTTCAGCTCTTTTAAATGTGGAAAACTCATTTTGAAATCTAATGGGAGATGTAATATCACCATTACATTACATCATCACATCATAACCCTTTAATATTTTCTAGGGAAAATAATTGTTCTAAATATACAAAATGGAGAGTAACAAAGACTGCTTAAATTTGTGACCTTTGAGAGTTCCTTGGAAAATAATACCGAGGTATGGGGCTAGGGACAGAGTCAGAGGGCAAAAGCAGTGCCAAGATACTAAGAACAGAGTGAGTGTATGGGTGGGTACACACACACACATGCACACACAGGCAATATGAAGATCCATGCACAACTTTTTAAATGTGAAACAATTAAATACTTTAAAAAAAGGTAATTCAGAACTTACAGATCATGTGGACTGAGCCTACTTAAACACACTCAAGAAAGCTGACCATTCTGAAAAAAATGCTCTACTTTGAAACTGCTTATAATCTGCATACAATCATTTTAAAATTAGTTCCTTTTCTATCATTTTGGAAAAATGTAATTTATTTTAAAAAGATATTTTTATCCATCTTTTCTTCCCCATAAAATCTAATTGTCTTAGCAACAGCACTTAACTTTATGTAAAACATTTCAAACACATTATAAATTGGAAGGCTGAAAAAAGAAAAAAAGATACAAAATGGAAGTAATGACTTTTAATTTTTAAATCTATTTAAAACTTTTGTACCTTAGTTAAATCCAATAGCTAGCTTTGTAGAATTGCTACTAAATTAAATGTTTAGGGTATTTCTTGTTAAAAAACAGTGATTGAAAATAAGGTCACATTTATTTGACACAGTCAGTAGAAGGCAGCAGAAAGTGGCACATTTGTGATTAACTGTGGGTCATGCTTTTTATTCTTGTTCATCCTCTAGTCATTTTATTTCTCACTAGTGCTTCTATCAAGGAATAGGATTGAAATAGTTCAAAAATGAAATTCACATAATCAATTAAGCCACTAATTTGCAGTCTTTTACAAGATCAGGTGGAGAAGAGATATTCTTGTTTCAGCTGAATAGCACACAGAACATTTCATTGTTGGTTTTTGGAGGAAGGGCATATAGTACTGATAGAATGTCTCCAAAGCTGGACCACATGGGGGAAATTAAAAACAACATGTCTAGTTTTGAGACTTCCTTTTGTTTCCTGGGAGGAGGGACCCCATGATGTTAACATACAGTAGCCACTTTGGGACACATACCTTGTGCTGTGGAAGACCATTATAAACTTCATTTTTATGTGTCCTTTATTCCCTCTGCACTTTAAACATATACTTGACTCCCCTAAGAGCAGGGACTTACTGGGACCTGACTCCCCAAAATCGGTTGCCAACATGTTGGGCAACCTGAACTTTGCAGTGTCACCATGCAAGACAAGGAGTGCAAGATGGCACTCCTCTTTTGAGCTTTTGAGCAGAAATTCCTCTTCTCAGTGGTGGATCTACAGATTGGTAATTCTGCCATTTTCATGTCACTTCCTGAAAGTCAGGATCAGCTTGTGAAAAGTTGTTAAAACATGCTTAATGTGAAGTATCAACCCTCACTCTAAACTTTCTCTGTTCACAGCATCAGATGAAGGCTCCGTTGGGTTTGACAGTGGCTTTCTGATTTTCGTAGTCCACCAAAAAGGGAGTTTGAAAGTTGTACACTGTTAACAGTTGTCTGCCTGAAATACTGGTTATTTATGAAAAGTATTTTTAATAAAGCTGGATACAGTATGACTTGGAAAAACATAGCTCCATTTTTAACTACGTTTTCCATATATTTGTGTTACCCTGACTGCAAGGCCTTATGGACTGAAGGTTTTGTGAGTAAATGTGCAGATTGCCATAGATACGTAGTTTTGTTTTGTTTTGTTTTGTTTTTATTTTGTTGGATAAAATGAGCTTCTCAAATTAAAAAATGTTATATTATTTTTCATGTAATTGATTTACCACTAGTTATTATTTCTATTAAAAAATAAGTGATGTTTTATTTTAGTATCACCAACAGTTGCATTTCCTTATTTAGAGATAATTTATTTTTTTACACTTAAAAAATATATTTTTAAAAAATACCTTAAATTTAATGAATCACAAAAGGAAATGTACATAATTAGATTTCCTTTCCTATTTGCTGACAAAACATATTTATAAATGTCGAACTGTTACAGTTCTCAAACGTGAGGAGCCCAAATGTATAACCCAGAGGGCAGAAAGTCTATAATCAGTGTGTACGGACCAATGCCTAACAGAAAGTGAATCTCTGCAGATGTAATTCCCCCTTGTAGGCAATGGGAATGCCCTCTTTAAAACTATATTTAGCAGCCCTGGCTGGTGGCACAGTGGATAAGGCACTGGCCTGTGAACCCAAAGGTAGGTGGTTCAATTCCCAGCCAGGGCACATAACCAGGTTGCAAGTCAGGTCTCCAGCCAGGTTTGTAGCTGGAGGCAGGTGAAAGGCAACCATACATTGATGCCTCTCTCCCTCTCTTCCTCTCTCCCTTTCCCTCTTTCTGAAAATAATAAATAAAATTTAAAAAAGAAAACTATATTTAGTTCTCAACATAAGGTACTTTGTCATTTTAATGTGCAAGTTGGAAACATTTCATTAATGGCAATCATTTTGGACAAAAGTTTGTAGAGTTTTAGTTTTACTTATTTTATTTTTTAAATGAAAAAATGCTATTTTGAAAACTTTTTCATCACACAAAAGAAAAATATAATAAATATCTGGATAGCTTGTACTGGTTAGTCATTTTTACTTTGAAATAACCTAAACTCTAAATATATATGGCATACTTATAACCAATAAAATATTCTGGAAGCCCTTTAATATCAAGTAAACAATTATACATTGTATTGTAAAATCTAAAATTGTACATTAAAACATAATTAAGCAGAAGTTATATGCAGAGTAGTTAATTACTAAAACTGAATACTAAGCCACCTGGGTTTAACTTTGATTGTACCACTGACTAGCCATGTGAATTTGGGCAAATTATTTTAATTCTTCGAGTCTTCAGTTAAATGGGATTAAATAATTCTATGTCCTTAATTGCTGAGGATTACACATATTATTAATACATGTAACATTGCTGGAATATAGCTTCTCATATTGTAACTATTATTATATTAATATTAGCCATTATTATTAGTATTATTGATATTATATAATCATTAAGAACTGGTTAAATCAATTTTAATATATTATCAGAGGCTTGAAGCATAGAGAAAAAAAAGAACTACTTCAAAAATAAAATATAAAATGGTATATTTCTTTTGTTTGTTTGTTTGTTTATTTATTTATTTTTAATTTTATTGTTGTTCTATTACATGCATCCCCTTTTTGCTCCCCTCTATCCCCCTCCCCACCCACCCATTCCCCACAAAGTCAATCCCACCTGTTGTCCATGTCCATGGTTCCTTTATACTAGGTTCTTGTCTAAGCTGCTCCCCTTCTTTGCCTCTACCTCCCCCCTCCCCACAACCCCATTCCCCCTGACCACTGAAGGCCTATTCATTGTATTCATATACTTGGTTCTGTTATGCTTGTTGTTAGTTTTGCTCATTATTGTCCCATAATGGGTGAGATCATATGATATTTGTCCTTCACTGACTGGCTTATTTCACTAAGCATAATACTCTCCAGTTCCATCCATGTTGTTGCAAAGGGTACAAGTTCCTTCTTTCTTTCTGCTATATAGAATTCCATTGTGTAAATGTACCAAAGTTTTTTGATCCAATC
>PVIW01008716.1:0-58032 GCA_004026585.1 Noctilio leporinus | reverse complement strand
TTTGGGTATAGTCCAAGTAGTGGAATTGCTGGATCAAAAGGCAGTTCCATTTTTAGTTTTTTAAGGAAACCCCATACTGTTTTCCACAGTGGCTGCACCAGCCTGCATTCCCACCAACAGTGTATGAGGGTTCCCTTTGCCCCGCATCCTCGCCAACACTTGTTGTTTGTTGATTTGCTGATGATTGCTATTCTGACAGTTGTGAGGTGGTATCTTAATGCAGTTTTAATTTGCATCTCTCTGATGACTAGCGATGTTGAGCATTTCATTTACCTATTTTTAAATTGGATTATTATAGTATCTGTTTGTTATTCAGTTCTATGACTTCTTTATGTATTTTGGATATTAATCCTTTATAAGATATATGGTTTGTAAATATTTCCTTCCTATTCCATAGCTTGTCTTTTCATTTTAGTTTCTTTTGTTGTGCTGGAGCTTTTTAGTTTGATGCAGCCCCATTTGTTTCTTTTTGCCTCCCCCCCCCATTTATTTATTTACATTCCCATTTACCGTTCCCTTTTAAAAAATGTTCAGTGACCTCTGAAGTTTTTATTGCCCTTCTGCCCCCCAAGTGGTGCCCCACTTCGGCGGCCTTTAATGCCTCAGAACTTTTGTGTCGCTGACCTCACACACTATTTTGCTATCCACAACCCTTCAGGTGGTGGTCTTTTGGGTGGATTCTAGGGACTTTTTGTTCAGGGCATCACCAAACTTGAAGTTCTCCCTTTCTCCCAGTTGGTGGTGATCTCTTGGACCTGGCTGGCTCTGCCCCTCTGCACAGTCTGGGCCACCAGCTCTGACTCCAGCTGCAGCGGGATCCCATTGAGTTGCCCCATCTTCATGACATGGCATGTCACCACCTCCCTCAGGCTGCTCTCCAAGCTGGCCTGCAGATTTCTTATTGGTCCAGGTTGTCCTGCAAGGACTGGACCATTCATCTCAGCTCTGTCATCTCAGCAACTTTAATCTCAGAGGTCTGCAAGGTGACCACTTGCTCTCCTCCATCTGCTGGGACCAGTACTTGTCCAGCTCCTCTTGGTTCTTCCAAGCCAGCTCATCATACTGGCCCCAGATGTTGGCCATGACCTTGCTGAGGTCCTGAATGAACACTCCATCACCCCAAAAGAACACTCTAGTGATACCCGTTTGTACTAAAACTGATGTTTTAGGTCTCTGTTTCCTCTTTCCAGAATGTAATATAAATAGAACATATTAGCACATCATTCATGAAATTTGTAAAAGTGCATAATCTCTTGCAGTATTCTTCTGAGTTTAAAATTCTGACAGTGCTAAGTAGGTGGCACATAGTAGTTTTTCAAAAGTGAGCAATTCCATCGCTATGAGCTGTGAGTTTGGGTAACAACCAGTTCTATGCTGAACTTCCTCATTTGTAAGATGGAAGGAATGACTGGCAGAGGCCTCAAGGGAGATACTAATAATTATGAAATGGCAATCTCTATAGCACTAAGAAACATTGTCACTAAGAAGTGAACAAACACCCACTTTCCTTTGATCTTTAATAAGACTCAAAGCTGTCACTTTTGTGTCTCCCTAGTCCATATCATGTGCTGGAAAGCTAAGCATATAGAGACAATAGCCGTGAACAGGAAGATGGGCTGTGAGGCTTTGTTGATCATTGAAGCAAAAAGCTTCCAACACTTGTCCTACAGAAAGGAATTGAAAATTTCCCTCATTTCTTATGTCAAATTAGGATAGTACTCAAAATGATGCCCTTTCTCTGTAGGTCACCTCAATCAATCCTTCAATGATTGCCTTCTAAACCTTTGTAGCTTTTTGGTGTTTACATTAGGAAATCAAAGTGGACTTGCATAAATAATCACTTTATTCATAGAATAAATTCAGGATGGGCTAGAATAGTCCAGATAAACATAACCTTTTCTCAAATTGGGAGGAACTCTAGGGTTTAATGGGGTATATGTTCTATGAGTCAGTATAGAAGCAAAATGAAAATGCTAACTACTACTAGAGAACTTTAAAATAAAGGTGAATTAAAATTCTCTTTAGTGTTAAATACAAGGACATTACAAATACCTGTGGCTTAAATCAATGGGAAGTCCCAAGTCCCAGATACCCATTCCAAACTCATGACCACATAATATAGAAAACTGCAAAAAATAAATATGAACCATGTTTATATCTTTATCGGGAATCCTTCCTGTTAATCACAGGAATGCAGGACTCCCTACATTGCTGCTATTTCCACACCCAAACAGTTTCTGAAATAATATTTAAGGTGTAGTACATGGTGGAAAGTCATGCCACTCATCCCAGCTGCTCTTTTTAAAAAACATCCCATGAAAGCCCTTATCTCCATCGTATAAACCAGTGTTAACCATTTGTTAACCATCTCTCTTCCCTCACAAAAATCTGAGTCCCAGGACTGCAACTTGTTTCACACCTCTATATCCAAGTCCTACAGGACCTTGGTTATTTGTGCTAAACTGGGTATGTTTTGACCTATTATTGTGTCTGGTAGAGGAGGCATGATGAAAAATTAGAATCAAGGGTATAGTCTCTGAGCAACAGTCTTTTTTTTTTTTTTTTTTTAATTTTGTTGTTGTATTACACCTATCCCTTTTTTGCTCTCCTCTGTCCCCCTCCCCACCCACCCATTCCCCTCAAAGTCAGTCCCACCTGTTGTCCATGTCCATGGTTCCTTTATACTAGGTTCTTGTCTAAACTGCTCCCCTTCCTTGCCTCTTCCTCCCCCCTCCCCCTTCCCCCTGACCACTGAAGTCCTATTCACTGTATTCATATATTTGGTTCTGTTTTGCTTGTTGTTAGTTTTGTTCATTATTGTCCCATAATGGGTGAGATCATATTATATTTGTCCTTCACTGACTGGCTTATTTCACTAAGCATAATACTCTCCAGTTCCATCCATGTTGTTGCAAAGGGTACAAGTTCCTTCTTTCTTTCTGCTATATAGAATTCCATTGTGTAGATGTACCAAAGTTTTTTGATCCAATCATCCACTGATGGGCACTTAGGCTGTTTCCAGCACTTTGCTATTGTAAATAGTGCCGCTATGAATGTAGGTGTGTATAGGTTCTTATGAATTGGTGTTTCAGGATTCTTTGGGTATAGTCCAAGTAGTGGAATTGCTGGATCAAAAGGCAGTTCCATTTTTAGTTTTTTTTAAGGAATCCTCATATTGTTTTCCACAGTGGCTGTACCAGCCTACATTCCCACCAACAGTGCACAAGGGTTCCCTTTGCCCCACATCCTCGCCAACACTTGTTTGTTGGTGATTGCCATTCTGACAGGTGTGAGGTGGTATCTTATTGTGGTTTGAATTTGCATCTCTCTGATGACTAGTGATGTTGAGCATTCTTTCATATGCCTCTGGGCCCTTTGTATTGAGCAACAGTCTTAATTGCAATAGTGGTCATGTCTTTCTCCCTTGCTAGGCTTGTATTCTCACACAATTTACCTGTGTATGTCTCATTTGCATCATAAAGAGGACAAACAGGTTTTATGTACTTTACTAAGAGAAATTTATGTATTTTCACTGAGATACTTTATAATAGTGTCCATCCAATACATCACAAGAAATATATCAGTGAGCATGATGAATCCAGATAAAAATATGGATGTTTTGTAACCATCTCTTTCAAATTGGTAAGGTTGTTAAGAAAACCATTTCAAATATTAGCAATGACCAAAATTCCCCACCTAGTATAATGACTGACTGGAGCTTCTTGAGTTTGGTTTACCTCTACTACACTGTTTTTGCCTTTTAGAAAACAATGCTTATGATTATCAATAATTAAGTTCACTTCCTTACAGCATCCAGGAATGTTGTTTCCTTGAATAGCAATCAAATTACCTGCAAAGGCCCAACTCATGTATGTGGTTTTGAGTACCCTCTTACTGACAAATCCATGGTCATTTAGGTTTTCAGTCATTTTTATTTTTTAAAAAGATTTTATTTATTTTTAGAGAGGGGAAGGGAGGGAGAAAGAGAGAGAGAGAAACATGGATGTGAGAAACATTAATCGGTTGCCTCTTGTACATACCCTATCCAGGGACCAAATTTGCAACCCAGGCATGTATGTACCCCGACTGGGAATCGAACTGGCAACCTTTGGCTTTGCAGGATGATGCCCAACTGAGCTACACCAGTCAGGACTTCATTCTTAATAGTAAAATATACATCACTCTTGTTGACTGTTGGTGTGATCCTGGTGGGTTATAAGACCACGCTGACAAAACAAATTAATGAGAAGTTAATTTTAAGACAAAAACTATAACTATAAAAGGATAAAAAAAAATTTACTGGAGGAAAAAAATAACTAAACATGTATACACAAGATAATATTGAGTGAGAGCTTATGACTATTAACTTGACAAAATTACAAAGTTGACCTGAAAATCCATAATTACAATGGGTTATTTTAGTATACTATGTGCTCAGGAAATGAAAATCACAATGTTTACATATAAATTGTATCAAGATAATAAAATATTTCTAAGAACTTACAAAAGATTATGTTGGACAAAAATGCATTTTTTAAAATCACAAACACACAGTTGAAAAAGTACTGCAGAATTATGTACAGCTATAAGCACTGGGAAACATCCATAATTTGCCTGATAGGAGGAAGGTGCTTTTTCTCATGTGGTTGGAAGGGGTTAGAGAAAGCACCACACAGTGCAGCACAGAAACAAACTCCAACATGGTTCTTTTGCACTGTCCCACTGCAGTTGCCATCGTGGAATCAGGAACATATAGTCACTAGCAGTATCAAAGGTACAAGCTGTCTACTAATTAGACTTTATATGAATACACTTTAGGGATGATGCAAGTCCAAGTATCAGAATACTCCAAACCATGGAACTTCAAATTAGTTGCCTGAGGGACACATAGAAGGTTATATGAAAATTGAAACAGTGGGTTTTCACATGGACCTTAGGAAGATATGTGTGGAAACCTACATCTGAGTTGTGTAGCTGATTATGGTTTTGAGAATACTCTTGATTGGCAGAGAAAGGAGTCAAATAGGCTGGAGGCAGGTGTCCTTTAAGCTGCTGTGTATCTGTCTCCCTGCCTGTATGGTGGTTCCAAAACCTGACTAATGCTTTCTGTACTCCAAATCTCACACAAGTGAGGCTTTCAGTTAATTCTAACATGGAACCATAAAAGAAACATGCTAGAAAATGTCACATTACCCAGGTGATAAAACACAATTTAGGAGAGTCATCACCAATTCTACATTTTATTGTCCAATAACAGATCTATCTTAATGCAAAGTCTATTATTCAAGTCCTAGCATGAAGGAATGACAAAGAGCAAATAGCAGGAGATGTAAATACAGTTGACTCTTGAACAACATGGGTTTGAATTGTGCAGACCCACTTATTCATGGGTTTTTTTCCCAAGTGACCCACACAGTCCAAACCTCAACTCCACAGTTGGGAATCTGTGTTTGCAGAGGGCTGACTGTAGTTATGCTCAGATTTTCAACTGTGTGGGAGGTTAGCATCCATAAACACTGCACACTGTTATTCACATCAGACTCTACAATAAACTTTGCAATATTTACAAATTTATGCCATCTGTTATTAGCAAGAAAAATGGAAAGGTCTTCTGGCCAAAACAAAAAAGTAGGTTTTCTCCTAAGAATTATGGAATATATAATGGTGAAGGGATACATAGTACTTGGCACAGGAGGCCAGTAGAAAATCCCAACAAATACCAAAATATCATTTATTTACTTACCAATAGCTCCTTATTTACAAGACAATGGAAACATAAAAATTAAACCTACTTGCATATTAGAAATACACTTTAATTTACCTATAGATCAGTCTCCTAAATGGAAAGAGAAAGACATTAACTGATTTAAAAAGAAAATATATATTAATTTTATGTAGTATTGCTTGAAGAGTATTGCCTCAATAATGTTCATTTTTGGAAGTAGTAAATATCCACAGTTCAGAGGTCCACTTTAAAAATGAGGCACTGGTAAAGAGAATATATTTATAACTTTTATAATAGTTCTTCGTATTATAGTTTTCTAAACATAACACATGGATTAATTTGATTCAGGCTTTCTCATATTACTTATATTCATAGTTTTATTCCAGTGGGAGTTTTCACATGTAAGGATGAAGGCTGATTGGTGTCTTTCCCACATTCTTTACATTTAAGAGGTTTTCATGCAGTATGAGTTCTTTCATGCCTCCTAAAGGAACTGGGACGACTAAAGGCTTTCCCACATTCTTTACATTTGTATGGTTTCTCACCAGTGTGCATTCTCATGTGTCCTCGAAAGGTAGTACGGTAAGTGAAGGCCTTTCCACATTCTTTACATTCAAAGGGTTTCTCTCCAGTATGAGTATTTTCATGTGTTCGAAAGGATGTGTAACAACTGAAGGCTCTCCCACATTCTTTACATTCATAGGGCTTCTCTCCAGTGTGAGTTCTTTCATGTATTCGAAATGAACTGGGGAAGTTGAAGGCTTTCCCACACTCCTTACATTTGTAAGGCCCGTCTCCAGTATGCACTATCATGTGTGTTCGAACACTTGAGGGAGAAATGAAGGCTTTTCCACATTCTTTACATTTATAGGGTTTCTCTCCAGTATGCTTTCTCATGTGTCCTTGAAAGGTTGTGCGATAAATGAAGGTTTTCCCACATTCTGTACATTCATAGGGTTTCTCTCCAGTGTGTGTTCTTTCATGTATTCGATAGGAGCTGGGCCAACTGAAGGTTTTACCACACTGTTTACATTCATATGGCTTTTCTCCAGTGTGAGTCCTTTCATGGGATCGAAAAGAACTGGGACAACTGAGGGCTTTACCACATTGTTTACATTTATAAGGTCCATCTCCTGTGTGTGTTATCATGTGTGTTCGAATGCTTGAGAGAGAAATGAAGGCTTTACCACATTCCTTACATTCATAGGGTTTCTCTCCAGTGTGAATTCTTTCATGTATTCGTAAACCTAGAGGAGAGCTGAAGGTTTTGTCACACTGTTTACATTCATATTGTTTCTCTGCAGTGTGAGTCCTTTCATGTCTTCGAAAAGAACTGGGACAGCTGAGGGCTTTCCCACATTGCTTACATTCATAGGGTTTTTCTCCAGTATGATTGCGTTCATGTATTTGCAAACCTAGAGGAGATCTCAGAGATTTACCACACTGTTTACATTCATACGGTTTCTCTCCAGTGTGAGTTCTTCCATGTGCTCGAAATGAAGTGGAACAACTAAAGGCTTTTCCACATTCCTTACATTTATAAGGAGCATCTCCAGTATGTATTATCATGTGTCTTTGAAACGTTGTGAGCCACATGAAGGCTTTCCCACATTCCTTACATTCATAGGGCTTCTCTCCAGTGTGAGTCCTTTCATGTCTATAAACAGATTTGTGGTAACTGAAGGCTTTCCCACATTCTTTACATTTATATGGCTTCTCTTCATATTCGTGAAACTCATATGGTTTGAGTCCAGCGTGAGATCTGATGTGCTTATTAAGGGATGAAGGACGCACAAAGCCTTTTCCACACACACTACATTTAAATGGTTTTACTCCAGAAGAAATTTTCTGGTTAAGATTCAGATTTAGAATCTGGCTGATGGTTTCTCCATACTGACTACCTTCTTTGTTTTCATAGAATTTTTTTACCATATGGCTTCTGTGAAAAAAAGAGAAAAGCACATTATTAATGATTTCTTAATTAATTATCTATTTATTAGTAGGGTACTGGTATTACATTAAAAAAAAAGATTTTATTATTTTTAGAGAGAGGGGAAGGGAGGGAGGCAGAGAGGGAGAGAAACATCAATGTATGGTTGCCTTTCACCTGCCTCCAGCTACAGACCTGGCTGGTGACCTGGCTTGCAACCTGGTTATGTGTCCTGACTGAGGAATTGAACCAGCAACCTTTGGGATAGCAGGCTGCCACCTTTCCACTGAGCCACCAGCCAGGTCTTGGTATTAAATTTTTATAGTTTACAACAAAAGTGAGGGTTTTCTGTCCTTTCTGAATTGTTTCAATATGAATGGTCTGTAAGAGGACTTGAGCATAGCTGTTAAACAAACAGTGATATTACTATATAAGGATAAGATTAACAAATTTAAAGTAGGAGTCATTTTATTTGTTTATTTAAAAAAATTCAGCCCTGGCTGATGTGGCTTAGTGGATTGAGCGCTGGCCTGTGAAACCAAGGGTCACTGGTTCGATTTCCAGTCAGGGCACATACCCAAGTTGCAAGCCAGGTCTCCAGCCAAGGTCCCTAGCTGGAGGCAGACGAAAGGCAACCATACACTGATGTTTCTCTCCCTTTCTTCCCCCCTCCCTTCTCCTCTCTCTAAAAATAATGAATAACATCTTAAAAAAAAAAAAAGAAAAAAGGAAAAAGGAAAAGTTAATGACATCTTAGAATTCTTATGTGGAGCAATGCTGTCTATTGAGTGACTCACCTTAGCTTTCTCTCTTGGGTTTCGTACTGAGATTCAATGTTATGATCTTCCCAATTTCCTCCTAAGTGCAGACCTAGAAAAATAATTCCAAATTATTATAAATTGGAGAAAAGTTAT
Source organism: Noctilio leporinus (assembly GCA_004026585.1). NCBI lineage: Eukaryota > Metazoa > Chordata > Mammalia > Chiroptera > Noctilionidae > Noctilio > Noctilio leporinus. The sequence goes on along the minus strand of PVIW01008716.1, from coordinate 49,463 downwards.
TAGATTGTAGGTGCATGATGAGTTGTAAACATGCTTAGTTTATTTACTAATATATTTTTTCCCAAATGTTGAAACAATACTGATGTACAAGAAATATTTCTTTTGTCAGAGGTGGCATGAGTGATCCTCTTGGTCTCCCCCCTTGAAGTTTCAATAATTTGAACAGCTATAATTCAACAAAGGATTCTTTGTTCAATGCACAGACATGTCTGAGAGACCCAAGTACTGAAACATATGAAGGGGGGCAAGTGGGAGCGAACTGAGGGGATGGGAGGGGAGAGGAGCTGAGAGGTGCCAGAAGCCGAGCCCAGCACTCACAGCTTGGAGAGGGGAGGAACCAGGTTGTCACTGGCACTCCCTTCAGCAGGGAGGAACAAGGAGATTCAGTGAGAATCCTGCAGGAGTGGGCAGTACATGCTGCAGCTGAATTCAGTGACCCAGGCAGGGATGAAGCACAGAGGCACAACCATGGTTGTCTGGCAATTGGCATTCCAGGCAAAGAAACAAAGCCATGGAGCCTGGATGCCAGCCCTCACCCTACCCCCATCCCCCCAGAGCTGGCAGCAAGCCCCAGAGTGGCTGTAACAGTGAATGTTGGGTTGCAGAGCACATGATCTGAAAACCTGAGAACTGGTACTACAGAAACATTGCTCCTCTGCAACTAACCCCAGGATCAGGTGGAGACACAAGGAAGCCACTGAGATCTGCTAGTCACCATTACTGAGCGAGCAAAGCAAACAAGGCAGCAGCTTAGGCTGCAGGGAACAGCACTGAGGTGAACTGAACGTAGGAAATGCCCACCTTCCCAGGGAATGCATTTTCTACCACTCTGAAGGAATCTGAAAAGCCAGAGCAATGCAAGAGAACTAAAAAATTTATGCTTCAGTGTCACCTACCAAAAACAGTAGAAATACTTCTTCTTATCAATCTACTAGAGAAGCGCTGCTCATACATACATGACTAGACAGAGAAGGAATCTATCAAATACCATGAATAACCAAGGTAACAAGGCAGCTAAGGAAAAAAAAAGAAAAATCTTCAGAAAGTAAACTCTTAAAGGCATGGAAATATGTGATTTAAATGACAGAGAATTCAAGATTGCCATTCTGAAAAAAATCAGTGAGTTACAAGAAAACACAGGTAGATAATTTAATAAACTCAGAAATAATATCAATGACCAAAAAGAGTACTTTAGCAAAGAGACTGAAACTCTGAAAAAGAATCAAACAGAAATTCTGGAGATGAAGAACTCAATAAATGAGATAAAGAACAAACCAGTTAGAATTTAGGAAACAGAGCTGACCAGATGGAGGAAAGAATTGGTGATATGTAAAATAGAAACCTAGAAATGACACAGAGAAAAGAGAGACTTGAGCATTAAAAAAGTGAAAAAGTGAAAAAGCTCACCCTGACTGGGTAGCTCAGTGGTTAAAGCATCATCCCAACATATCAAAGTTGTGGGTTTGATCCTGGGTCAGGGCATGTACAAGAGACAACCAATGAATGCATAAATAAATAGAACATCAAACCAATGGTTTTCTTTCCTTCCCCTTTTCTCTAAAATCAATCAATCAATAAAACTGTTAAAAATGAGGCCCTGGCTGGTGATACAGTGAATAGGTGCTGGTCTGCAAACCCAAAGGTTGCTGGCTTGCTTCCCAGTCAGGGCACATAACCAGGCTGCAAGCCAGGTCTCCAGCCACGGCCGTAGCTGGAGGCAGGTGAAAGGTAACCATACATTGATGTTTCTCTCCCTCTCTCTCTATCCTCCCCCCTCTCTAAACATAAATAATAAAATCTTTTAAAACTGTTAAAAATTAACAAGAAAGAAAGAATTCTCAAGGTAGCCAAGGAAAAGAAGACAATAACCTAGAAAGCAAAGCCCATTAGATTGTCATTGTATTTTTCAGCAGAAACCCTACAAGCTAGGAGAGTGGAATCATATATTCAAATTACTGAAAGAGAGAAACTACTAGCCAAGAATAATATATCTAGCAAAGTTACACTTTAGATATGAAGCAGAATGAAAGACTTTGAGGATCTCCATTGCAGAAAATACTCAAGGGGGTTATTCCACCTGAAACAAAGAACAAAGGGTCACAAACCTACAAGTAAGATCACTAACAGGCAGAGAGAACGGATATTATAACCCTTTTTAAGAATAGGGTACTATATACTTAAATAGCACATGAAAGTTAAAGGAGGTAATAACATTAACAAAGAGGAAGAGCCCTGGCTGGGTGGCTCAGGTGGTTAGAGTGTTGTCCCATACACCAAAAGGTTCCAGGTTCAATCCCTAGTCAGGGCACATACTTAGGCTACATGTTCAATTCCCAGTCAGGGTGCATATTGGAGGCAACTGATCAGTATTTCTCTCTCTCCCCCTTCCCTTGTCTCTGAAATCAATAAGCATATTTTTAGGTAAGAATTAAAAAAAAAGAGAGGATAAAGGCAATAGCTACTACAAGTTGGAAATAAATTCATAGCATAAATAGGGATAATTTGTGATAACAAAACATAAAGGGAGAAGGGGTAAAGGTCTAAATTTGGACAGAGAATAGACACATTCAGAAGAGAAAGGGCTAGTATACATGTACATATGAAATGTTCTTTTACATAAACTAAATGATAATCATACACACACACACACACACACACACACACACAAAACAAACTGAGACACATAACTTAATAATTACCCTAAATTTAAATGAACTGAATTCACCAATAAAGAGGCACAGAGTAGCAGACTGGATAAAGAAACAAAACCCAGCCCTGGCTGGTGGCAGTGGACAAGGCTCCGGCCTTCAAACCCAGGGTTCGGTGGTTTGATTCCCAGCCAGGGCGCATGGCCAGGTTGCAGGCCAGGTCTCCAGCCAGGTCCGTGGCTGGGGGCAGGTAAATGGCAACCAAGCATTGATGTTTCTTTCCCTCTCTGCCTCTCTCCCCTCCCCTCTCTCTGGAAATAATAAAAATCTTAAACAAAACAAAACAAAACAAAAAACAAAACCCAACTATGTACTGCCTTCAAGAGACACATGTAAACTACAAAGATAAAGTGGGATTCAAAGTGAAAGGGAAGAAAATGATTCTCCAAGCAAGTAACACCCATAGAAAATAAGGAATAGCTATACTTACACCTGACAAAATAGATTCCAAGATAACAAAATTAACAAGGGACAAAGATAAATATTTTATAATGATAAATGGGACACTACATCAAGAAGATGTAACATTTCTTAGTATATATGCACCCAATCAGGGAGCAATGAAATATATAAAGCAACTTCTCATAGAACTAAAGGGAGAAACAGGCCAAAACACAATCTGAGTTGGGGACCTTAATACTCCAGTCACAGTTCTAGGTAAATCACACTAACAGAAAATCAATAAATAAATATTGGCCTAAATGATACATTAGACCAAATGGACACAATTGGCATTTACAGAGCCTATCTTCGCAGAACATCAGATTATACGTTCTTCTGTAGTAGACATGGAAAATTCTGAAGGATAAATCATATATTGGGCATAAAACTAGCCTCAACGAATTCAAGAAAACTGAACTCATACCAACATATTCTCCAACTACAATGTTTTGCAATTAGAAATCAATTGCAAAAACAAAGCAAAACCCCCCCACCAATGCGGAGATTAAACAACATGCTACTAAAAAATGTGGGGTGGTCAAAGAATAAAAGGTGATTCCCAAAGACATAGAGACAAACGAGAATGACAATACAACATATCAAAAATTTTAGAATGCAGTAAAAGCAGTAATTAAAAAATTCTTGTCCTCTAATCGTAATCCTTACCTATTGAGGCCAAGTTCCTGTAGGTTTCCAGCATCACATTTCTATAGAGTTTCTTCTGTGAAGGGTCTAGTAAAGACCACTCCTCCAGCGTGAAGTTCACAGTCACATCTTCAAAGGTCACTGGGTCCTAAAACATTGCAAATATGTGTACAGTAGGATTCATGAATCTGACAGCATTGGGGATTTTTACTCAAGTTATAGGATGGTTACATATGATTCTGTTCTCTCCAAGCGTTTGTTTTATGCTCAATAGAAACTTACTCTGTCCATGCTTACTTCCTCATAAATTTAACAGCATCATGAATACATGCAATTTATGCATTTTTGCTGTAATCACTTTAAATATTATTGCCTTCTATTGGCAAGGTCTACAGCACCTTGGAGAAATAACAGAAATGCTACACAAATGAAACAAATATCATTTTAAGCACATCACTTCCTTGTTAGAAAAACTTAACCTCCTTATTATCTACTTATGCGGCACTCAAATGCATACAGAGTCAAGTCTACATAAAGTTTTAATGAATAAAAAAAGTGAAAAACTGGAAGCTTTTTCTACTGTTCCCATCACCAAACATGAGTCTAGGCAGCCTGTAACAAGGTCAGCTGGAGTACTGCAGGCCATTGAAGGTAGCCAGATCCGGCTGACTAAATGAAAGTTTGGGCTCAGACAACTTAGTGTGACATGGCATGCTGAAAAAGCAAGACAACTTAGACCTCCACAAACATCCTTTATACACAATCCTCAGGGCCGCTTCACACCAGCTTTTAGCACACATACTGAGATGAAAGGTGCTAGAAGAGCTCTTTTGGTCAAATCCCAACAGGGTTCCCTGGCTCTTGCTGACATGAAAGAACAGGTTAAGAGCTGCACATTTATAAGGGAGTTCATTGAAGTCCACAATGGTGTGATGGAATGGTGTAATTATAAATCTTATTAATTATAAAATCTTATTAAAACATTGTTTGCCAAGGACAAAAACAAATCTTAAAGGTCTTCTCTAAAAATGGTAAAAACCTTAGTCATCTGAACAAATAAACTTAAATTATTCCAGCTGTAATAAACTAGTGAGGCCCTGGCTGATGGCTCAGTGGATAGGGCATCAGCCTGTGATCCCAGGGGTCGCTGGTTCGATTCCCAGCCAGGGCACATGACCAGGTTGCAAGCCAGGTCTCCGGCCAGGTCCGTGGCTGGATGCAGGTGAAAGGCATCCACACATTGACATCTCATTCCCTCTCTCTAAAAAAAATAAATAAAACCTTAAAAAAAAAAAAAAAAAAAAAAAGAGCAAAACATGACCAAAAAATAAATAAATTAGTGAACTTCTTATGGCTTAATTTCTTTTTAAATTTTACTTATTTATTTTTTAGAGAGGGGGGAATGGAGGCAAAAATACAGGGAGAGAAACATTGATGTGGGAGAGAAAAACATCAATCAGTTGCCTCTCACATGCCCCTAACCGGGGACCTGGCCTGCACAGGCATGTGCCCTTACAAGGAATCAAACAGGAAACCTTTCAGTTTGTGGGACAATGCCCAATCCTCTGAACCACACCAGTAAGGGTACTACTAAAAGGGGCACATGAAAAAAGAAAGGGGGGGGGGGAAGCACATGTTTCTTGAAATTATGAAATATAATCATAAATTGGACAATCTAAAAATAAAAACTGATATAATAGTTCACAATAGTTTAGTATTCATTAGAAGTTGAGGTTTTTAAGAGTAGAAATTCCAATACATGGAATTGAAACTACTAGGAATAATAAGGGAAACAACTTTGAATGCTAGAAAAAACATGTTTTCAGTAAAATAACATGTAAGGCATGGAAATGGATTTTTGAGGGAATTGCAAGTAAAGTTGTACAAGATTTTGGATGCCCATTGCATAATATTAGAAGTCTTAGCCAGAGTAATTAGGCCATAAAAAAAGAAGTAAAAGACATCCAAATTAGAAAAAAATAAGTAAAATTGTTACTATTTGCAGGTGGCATATTACTATAGGGTAAGTACTGATAGCTTTTTTTTTTTTTGTATTATTATTATTATTATTATTTAAATGTAAGTGCCAGGCATAAAGCTTTGATTGTGGAGACATCCACCGAAAAAATGAAACCACTTCAAGAGAGCTGTCTTGAATAAACACATTGATTAAATACATGCCAGGCTACCTCCCGCCACTAAAGATCCTTTGTTTTAAAGATCTTGGTTGCTTTTGAATATTGACCATTTGAGCCATTTATTTTTCCTCTTCCTGTTTTGTTGTTTTTGTTGTTGTTTTGTTTAGAATTCACCAATGAAGAGCCTGTGAGACTCTGGGCCTCTATATTTGACACCCTCCCAGAATGAAGAACCCCAGGGTCTGTGCACGCTCTCCCCTGCCACCTGTTACCTCACCACATGGCCCCAGATGTGCTGTGTAATTTCCAGGTCCTATGACTAATAAACTTTTACGTTTTCAAAGTTTTCTGGTGGTTGTTACTGAAGGGCATCTTGCAACAGTAAGAACCACTAGGGCTGGTACAACCACAACATTGGTTATTAACAGGCTGAGACAAGCACAAAACAATTATATATAGAAAAACCCTGAAGACACCACCAAAAAACTTTTAGAACTAATAAGTGATTTTTGTATCCCGCAGCTTTACTGAATTCAATCTGCAAAACATGTACCACTTCTATACACTAATAATAAACTATCAGAAAGAAAAATTTAAGAAAATAATCCATGTGTAATTACATCAAAAAGAATAAATATAACTAAGAAATGGAAAGACCTGTATACTGAACTATACAAAACATTGATGAAAGAAACTCAAGACACAATTAAATGGAAAGACATTCCATGCTCACGGACTAGAAAAATCAATATTGTTAAAATGTCCATACCACAAAGCAATCTACAGATTCTGTGCAATTTCTATCAAAATTCCAATGGCATGCCCCATAGAAACAGAACAATCATAAAATTTGTATGGAACCACAGGTAATTCCATATAGCTAAAGAAATCCTGAGAAAGAAGAACAAATCTGGAGGCATCATGTTTCCTGGTTTCAAACTATATTACAAAGCTGTAGTAACTAAAACAACATGTACTGGCAATACAAACATAGACACATAGATCAGTGAAAGAGAACAGTCCAGAAATAAACCCATGCTTATATGGTCAATTCATTTATGACAAAGGAGCCAGGAATCTAAAATGGGAAAGAATAGGCTCTTCAACAGTATTTGGAAAACTGGATGCCACATGCAAAAGAATGAAACTGGACCATTATCTTACATCATACATAAAAATTAACTCAAAATGAATTCAATATCAGGAGGTAAATAGTAGCCTTTTGTAGCAATGCTACATTGTAATGCCTACATCATTCACCTCACTTCATCTCATCATGTGGCCACTGTATCATCTCACATCATCACAAGAAGGGTGAGTGTAGTTCAAGAAGATATTATGAAAGAGAGAGAGAGAACCCATTCACATAACTTTTATTTTAGCATATTGTAATAATTGTTCTATTATTAGCTATTGTTAATCTGTTTAATTTATACATTAAACTTGCTATACTTTATGAATTCCCAGACTAATCTTAAATTCTTTCAATGTTTACATAAAAAATCATGTCATAGTCAACAGTTTCATCACTTCATATCTTTTTTTTTTTAGATTTTCTTTATTATTTCCAGACAGAGGGGAAGGGAGAGAGGTAGAAAGACATCAATGTATGGTCACTTTTCATCTGCCTCCAGCCACAGACCTGGCTGGAGGCAGGTGAAAGGCAACCATACATTGATATTTCTCTCCCTCCCTGCCTCTCTCCCTTCCCCTGTCTCTGGAAATAATAAATAAAATCTTAAAAAAAAACAAAAACAAAAAAAAAAACAACCACTAGACTTCAAAACAAATAGTATCCAGTGCGTTTTTTATCCTTCATATGCATTATTTATTTAAAATATACAAAGAAATTTATGTATACCACATTTTACTATTTAGGTTTATTTCTAACTTTTGTTACTTTAAGTTTAATGTTAACTTTTCTATATAGGAAATTACGCTAAGATTTAATAATTTATACATAAATGAGTATAGAACCAAAATCATAAAATATAAAAAATTTCAGTTCTATTTCTAACAACTAAAGTGAAAGAGACATAGTTTGTATCTTCACTTTATTTCACATTGGGGATATTGTAAGAAGTGAATAGATTAGGGGTTTGCATTTCATCCTGAAACCTGGTAGTATTTTCAAAAATCTACATAAGCTTAAGTTGTTTTTCTCATATCAATTTAAATAGAAATTCATTGCTTTAAGAACAGTATAGTCTTTTAAATATCAAAGTTCTTTAGGAACATGCCCATAAAAAACCGATCTTAAACTGAAAAATGTGCCTGAGAACTTACATATGCCTATCTCATAGCCTGAGATTCAGTTGCTTAAAATGAAACAAAATTTTTCTTATGGTTCCAGGACTTTCTTGCCTTATAAACTTATTTCTCATTCAACTAATATTTTCAAAGCCCAAGAAATCAAAAATCTTATATAGCACATAGGGAACAAAAGAAACTAGAGTTAAATGACTGATATATTCAATAAAGATATGTAACACAAACAAATGCAAATATTAAAATCAACTCTGATAAAGAAGCCAGCAGTTAAGAAGAAAAACCCATATTCAGAAAGTTAAACGCAAGCCCTGGCTGGTGGCTTAGTGGATAGGTGCCAGCCTGCAAACCCAAAGGTTGCTGGTTCCATTCCCCAGTCAGGGAACATAACCAGGTTGCAAGACCAGGTCTCCAGCCTGGTCCTTAGCTAGAGGCAGGTGAAAGGCAACCATACATTGATGTTTCTCTCCCTTTCTTCCTCCCTCCCTGCCTTTCTCTCTAAAAATAATGAATAAAATCTTAAAAAAAAAAAAAAAGTTAAACACATACCCAAGCTTGAAGTCTAGACACTTCTGATTGATCAAGAACCTCTAAAGTGGGTCAGTCCCTAGAGAAGGACCACAGGTGACACCTGAGCAGCCCCGGAGTGAACCCTGGGAGCTCCCCTCTTCTGTGAGCAAGGGAAGGGCTCCCTCCCCCCGCCTGCCATCCTCAGGAGTGAGGAACCTCTTAGCCTGATTCAGTTTAAGGGTCTGACCCAAATGAATTCCCAAATTCACAAACACTTTGTCCAGAACTTCTGACCTTCACATCCTTTCTCCAGCGTCACAATCGGGTAGTGACGCCTTCCCGAGGATGCCCGTTACCATAGACTTAGTTAAGAACATTGATGCACAATTCAACATGTAAAACATGGCTAAGGCCTCAAGGGGGCGGGAGTGGATTGGTTTGGAGTCACCAGCCTTAAGCCTCTGCTTTCCAGTCACTACATTTTGGACCACCATTTATATTTTAAGTGACATCGACTCAGTGTTAGAAGAATCCAGCAAAATCACTTGAACCCAGTATTTATGTATAAAGAGGAAATAAGTTGTAAGGGGCTTTCACTAGTTCAACAGGAAATGCACAAATCCCTATTCCTACCAGAAATGTCATTAATTATTATGCCAAAGCAACTGATTTGTAAACAATCATACTGGAACACTTCTAGATATTGTAAGTCTAAGCCCTGACATGCCATTTGAAATCACCCAAAAGATAAGGACATCGGAACATTACTATACCCACAGGGTGGGGGGCGGCACACATTTTAACAAATGTATGCAATAATGAAATCTTTTCATTTTTTCCTGAAATTCACCTCTTTCTTGCCTCTTTGGAAATACTTTTTACTCTATCCCAAGCTCTAATTTATTGAAAAACCGTTTCAAGTAAATAAATCTTTTCAAAATGACAAAAGTAGGGAGGGGCAGTACTAGCTGGACTGTGCTGAAAAGGACACGTCACCCAGAGGCTTCCCAGGGGGAGCGTCCGGCCAGCCGCCTTCCCGAGGATGCCCGTTTCCACAGGCAAGATCCTGGGGGAGAAGCACGGAGGGTTCATACTACATACTCCAGGTGGTTATTCCCTGCTTCCATCTTGTGTAAAATACACTCAAAAACAATCCTTTGAAAAGGGCCATCTGTGGCTCTGTGGATAACCGATAAACAGAATACTGCGTCTGTTTGAAATGCACTGTGGCGGACAAATAGTTAATCATGATGCTGTGAGCTGGAGAGGGGAAGAAGATGGCGCCTGGGAATGCGGGAAGATCCGGCAATTTAGGGCTTTCCTACCAGCCCTACGAAGAGCCAGTATGGGGGACTGAGCCATGGATTTGAGGCCCAGCTTCCTCAACATGTGGAAAAGGGAGGGGAAACGAGTCCTCCGGGGAAAAAAGATGAACCGGGGACCCCAGAGACCAGCTTCTCCATGCAGAGCCCTAGAGACCGAGTCCCGATGGTCCTGATGACCCGCCCGCGGTCACCGAAGGACCGAATGGTACCGCGACCAGGCACCGTGATAGGTCGGTACGTCCGGCTCCCGGCTGCCCGTAGAGCCTGGACGCTGCGTGCCGGAGGCGGCTGCCGTCGGAGCCGATGTAGGTCCGCCAGCTCCAGCGTGAGCTCGGGGAGACCGGTGCCCCCTCGGCAGGCTCCAGCCGGCTCCCCATCCTCACCTCCCAACGCCCGCCCTGCCCGCTCACCATTGCTAGGTTCCTGGGGTTCCCCGTGTTCCACATGACGACTTTCTCCCGTGGCAACTTCAGACCACAACTACAGAGGATGCGTTGTAGCCACTTGAGGCCTTTGAGAGAAATGACAGAGGACCCAGAACGTGGCAGGAGCTGGGGGCTCCCAGCCCGCGGTTCACGCCATCATCACAGCGCCGCCTCCGCCAACGGTACCGAGAACGCCCCTGATTGGACAGCCGCAAGGCCCTCGCCCTATCAGGACCAGTGATGGCAGGCGGAGGTCTCGCCTTTGAGCCGAGGTGGTCTTGGCAGAAGGTCAGAATTTGTCCTCTCGAGGAGACACTGAATTTAACCATAAGGCCATCAGGCCACTGATAAAACTGTGGTCCGTCTTTACAAACACCGATTCTTGAAAGTGACCTCTCCGCAGGTCAGGATGACTCTGGCTCCATTTCGATTGTGGACCATTTCCGGCGGGGAGAGGTCCGCCCTTCCCTCCCCCTCCCCCACTCATCTGGTACTTGAAAGAATCCTGTGGTGTCAGGGCATTTGGCTGCGGTGGGAAGTTTGAACTCTACAGCCCTAGGCCAGGCCTCAAGCCTCAGATGCCAGCATGTGTGAAACGTGAGGCCAAGTAACCACTGGAAAACGTTTTCAAGGAGCTCCACTAATAGTAATAGTCTAATTTGCTGAAAGAAAGATCAAGGGAGGCAAAACTGAAAACACTGCTTAGTGAAAAATAATAGCAAAGATATGGAGAATGAAAAATCAGGACAATGGCCACTTATGAAGCAGGACAGAGATAAATATGGAACAGGTACATTAGAAGACCCTCACCACTGTCCACAGGCCATTTATAAATTTTGATGATAAATTTTAATTTTTTAAAAAGATTTTATTATTTCCAGAAAGAGAGGAAGGAAGAGAGGCAGAGAGGGAAAGAAACAGAGAAACATCAATGTATGGTTGCCTTTCACCTGCCTCCAGCCACAACCTGGCTGGAGGCCTGGCTTGCCCTGGTTATGTGCCCTGTCTGGGGAGTCAAACCAAGGGTGGTCTTAATTGCTCTTACTAAATTGTACCATAACACAATTTGTATATTCTTTAAAAAATATATTTGATAAAATTCTCTTATGTATTTTATCGATTATGCTGTTACAGTTGTCCCAAATTCTTTTCCCTTTGCTCCCCTCCACCCAATTCCCCTGTTCCCTCCCATAGTCCCACCCCTTCTTAGTTCCTGTGTCCATGGCTTATACTTGTAAGTTCTCTGATTCCACCCTTTCTTCTATTATTCTTAACTTCCCCGTGTCTTTCTGGTACCCGCCATCTATGTTTCCTAACCCTGCACCATTTCCCATTTTGCCTCCTTCCCCCTCCCAGCTGATAACCCTCCCAACGACCCCCATACTTATGTTTCTGGTCCTATTCTGGTTGGTTGCTTGGTTGGTTTTTGTTTTCCTTCTTTTTCATTTTCCAGATTCTGTTGTTGATAATTATGAGTTTGTTGTCATTTTAATGTTCATTGTTTTGATCTTTTTTCTTAAATAAGTCCCTTTAACATTTCATGTAAGTCTCTTTAACATTTCATATAATAAGGGCTTGGTGATGAACTCCTTTAGCTTTACCTTGTCTGGGAAGCACTCTAACTGCCTTTCCATTCTGTATGATAGCTTTGCTGGATAGAGCAATCTTGGTTGAAGGTCCTTGCTTTTCATCACTTGGAATACTTCTTGCCAGGTCCTTCTTGCCTGCCAAGTTTCTTTTGCGAAATCAGCTGCTAGTCTTATTGGAACTCCTTTGTAGGTAACTCTCCTCTTTTGTTGCTTTTAAGATTCTCTCTTTATCTTTAACCTTTGGCATTTTAATTATGAATGTGCCTTGGTATGGTTTGATTTGGATCTTGTTTGTTTGGGACTTTCTGTGCTTCCTGGACTTGTATGTCTATTTCCCTTGCCAAATTAGGAAAGTTTTCCTTTATTATTTTTTCACACAAGTTTTCAATTTCTTGCTCTTCCTCTTCACCTTCTGGCACCCCTGTGATTTGGATGTTGGCTCATTTAAAGTCATCCCAGAGGTTCCTAATCCTCTCCTCATTTTTTTCAATTCTAGTTTCCACTTTCTGTGCTGATTGGCTGTTTATTTCTTCCTTATGCTCCAAATTGTTGATTTGAACAGTTTTCCTTCCCTTCACCACTGGTCTTGTGTGTATTTTTGTTTTACTTGGCCTAGCCTTCATTTTTCCCATATATGTTTACCATACTCAAGCATGTCTGTCAAGTCTGTGAGGATCTTTATTACCAGTGTTTTTTATTTTTAATTTTTTTTATTACCAGTGTTTTAAATTGTGTGTCTGTCAGGCTGGCAATATGTTCATCAGGCTGGCTTTCTCTTCATCTGTCAGGCTGGCTACCTCTCTGATGCTTAGTTCAGCCACTGGGACCTTGATTTGTATGCTTCTTTGAGTCATATTTCTGTCTCCACATCTAGCCAGGCTCCTGTGTTTGCCTGTGTCTTAGGTGGAGCAGTTGCACCTGTTAGTTGTAGGGGGTGGAGACTTAGGTATTTGTCAGTGCCCAGTAACCCCTTTTATCAGGTAGTGGTGCTGTATGTGGGGGAGGAGGTCTGAGGGGGATCTATGCAGCTTGTTCAGCACTGGCCCCTTTTTCAGGCACTTCTCCTGCTTCCCGGGTGGGGCTAACTCCTCTCTAGCTTCATGGTTCCCAGAGTGGGCGGACCTGTGGATGTTTCAGGGCTGTGGGGCCCACTAAACAAATGAACTGCTCCCAATAGTTCCTCTGTCCCAACCCCCAATGGCCTTTTATTTTTCTCCTCTGGTGCCAGAATGGTGAGCCAAGCAATCTGGTCTGGGGCCAGGGGCATTCAATGGGAGCCCCTTACTGTGATTTTTCTTTTCACCAGCAGACTCTTGCTGCTCTCCCACCTGTGCCAACTTGTGCAGCTGCCCCACCAAGTGCACTGGCAACCCATTCACCTAACTACTTCCTCTGTGTCCCAGCTGAGCACCTCCTACCTGTCTGGGTGAGTCTTTCTTTCATCTTTTGTTGGATTTTCATGCAGTTCTATGTTCATGAATTTCTGGATTTCTCTAGTTTCGAGGTAGATGTATTATTTTTGGTTGTGGGAGGAGACGCAGTGTGACTAAACCTTCATCTTGGATGGATCTCTCTGATGATAAAAAAAAAATGTTAAATTGTTTTGAAAAGAATATAATTAGCCTATGTTTTGTTTGCCCTATAAAGTGGCAATCTGTTTCCTGCCAAAATATGATGTTGCTAATTGGGTCACTGACCTTTCCCTCATCCAGTATTAATGTTTTGAAAGGCTTTGATTGAATAAAGTTGGGGGTTTTCTTTGGTTTTTAATTGAAATCTCAATAAACCTAGCATGAATTAGTTTATATCAGATCCTGGAAGGTAATAGGGAGGGGAAAAAACTCATGAAATACATAATTTCAGTCAGAAGCTGTAGCCCAGGCATGTTTTTATAAGAATGCTGTTATAAGGACAATGTGTCTTGTTACTGCCTCTCCCTACAGTTTATTTTTTATTTGGATGAGAAAGTTTTAAATTAATTTATTATTTATTGAAAAAAGAAACTGCAGGCAAGAAGGGACTGGCAAGAAACATTCAATGTGATGATAAGCAAGGACCTACAACATCAATGTGTGACAGATACAAAAGATTGGTTGCCTATTGCACACACCCAACTCAGGACCTGGCCCGCATCCCAGGCATGTGTCCTGACTGGGAATCGAACCTGTGACCCTTTGGTTCGCAGGCCAGTGCTCAATCCACTGAGCCACATCAGCCAGGGCTTCTTGTTGTTATATTACATTCATCTCATTTTCCCCCTCTGCTCTCCCCCTTCCCCACCCTCCTTATCTGCCCCCCCCACCCCCTGCCCCAGTCAGTCCCACGTGTTGTTCACATTCATGGGTTTTCAATGCTAATTCCTTGATTAAACTGTTTTGCTTCTTTGCCTCCTTTTCCCCCACCCCCTCCCCTCTCCACACTGAAAGTGTGTTCCTTATATTCATGTCTCTGATTCTGTTTTGTTTGTTTGTTCATTAGTTTCCTGTATTAAGTGAGAACATGTGGTATTTAATTTTTGCTGCCTGGCTTACCTCACTAAGCATGATACTCTCCAGTTCCATCCATGCTATCACATATGGTAGGAGTTCTCTCTTTCTTTCTGTTGCATAGAACTATTTTTAATTATTGATGTTACTCTTTCCTTTTCTCTCTGCCCAAACAAATATGATATTTAAACATGAAAGAAGCTAGAGAGTCAATGACTAAATCAAAGAAAGAATAAGTGACTTAGGGAAATAGATTGTTAAATTTGGTTACATCCTGAGCTACAATTTATTCTCATACTTTCCTCATGGGTGGAAATTTTCAACAGGTTGCCATATCAGAAAGCTATTCACACCATCCAAGCAGCTCCAAGGTTCACAGCAGAAAGAACAGCAAAGGGAAATGGGTAGGTTGGTGGGTGTGTCCTGTCCTTGGGTTATTGGTCCCAACTCATTTCTTCCTCTCATCTTACTCAACTGCTTTCTGTATGTTTTCTTAGAGAGTTGGAGCTAGAGTTTAAAATAAATAAAATATGTGACAATGTTATCATATAATGTAATAGGGCATGTAATGAGGTAGTCTAATATTTGGATGTGTGTCTGACATTGAAGAAGATGATAAGAACTCTGTATACACATGGAATTAGTGGATCCTTGAGATCCTATGTTTCTTTTTAAAGTGGAAAGCTGTCCATTTTTTAAAAAGCTTTTAAAAAAGATTTTATTTACTTATTTTTAGAGGGGAAATGAGGGAGAAAAAGAGGGCGAGAGAAACATTAATATACAGTTGGCTCTTACACCCCCTCAACTGGGAACTTGGCTCACAACCCTGGCTTGTGCCCTGAATGGGAATTGAACCAGCAACCCTTTGGTTCATAGGCCGGTGCTCAATCCACTGAGCTACACCAGCCAGGGCTCCACACCGGTTTCTTGAGCACCTACTGTATTTCACGCTTTGGGAAAGCTGCAGTGATGAGGACAGCCAAGGTCTCTTCCCCTTTGGAGCCCGCAGTCTAGCAAGGGGCATCAATCACCTAAGTGGTCAGTACTGGGCACTTGACCCACAGGATCCTGGTGGCATCTGGGGGTCCCAGGGTTGGCACACCATATCTTTCACCACTCCTCATGTGTCCTATTTGGAGGAGTCGGCAGGGAGGTAGTTTGGGGCCCCTGCTTCCCTGGCACCAGGAGCCTAGCTCCAGCTTTCAATTATGATGTGATAAAGGCTTATGACTGAAGAGGGTCAGTGGCTGAACCCCGCCCCTGCAGATGATTGGGCAGCCAGGACAGAGAGGGGTACAGCAAGTCAGCTTTACTGCCTGAGTCATACCAGTAGGGCCAGACAGCTATCCTGGCAAGTGACTTTTATTGGAAGATTAGATCTCTGGATCAAACACTTAAGCTCTGCATATATTCATACACAAAATTCTAGACAGATACACAGCATTATCATAGACAAGGCTCTGCTCTTAATCCTCCCTACCACACTTAGGCACACACATGTTAGTACATGAGCTTCCCTGGCAGTACTCAGAAAACATGCAAGTAAACTTAGTTGAACCCATCAACCAACTAGGCCAGCTTTCTGGGATCATAACTTTCTTCTCTGAGAACTTCCTAGTTCACAGCCTAACACTTGACCATGTACTGTTATCGCCCACTTTGAGAGCATGTGTTTGAAGGTCTCTTACCCAACTGGATTGTAAGCTTTTTAAAAGCAGGACATCTTACATTTGGCTTTTCTCCTTTGTGCTTAGCACAAAATTCAGCAAGAGATTAATAGGTATTAAGAAAAACAGAGGTAACTGTCTTAGACTGAATCCAAAGAACAGAGCCATTCTTGGTTCAGGTTACCAGCTATATCACCTTACCAGGGTTTTAACTGGCCCATGGTTGAAGTCTCTCTGCTCCCCAGAAATTGTATTTCTATTTGTATTTCAAACTACTGTCATATAAAGTGAAGGTAATTCTATAAATTTTGATCACTATCAGAGTAAAGCCAACTGCCTATATCCTTTATCAGAATCCAATTCATTTCAAAATGAGGAGGGAGAGAGACTTTGTCTGGGGCACTCGGGTGCAGGACGCAACGTGCAGATGAGGCTTTATTGAGTTGTACACTGGAAACCTGTATGGTTTTGGGAACCAATGTAACCCTAATAAATTCAATAAAAAACTCCAAAACAACTGATAAATGGCTATCTGAGCTTTCATTCATGGTTTTGGCAGCAGAAATTCCTAACAAGCCAAGTGTCTATTTAGAAAAATGGGTCACACAAATTAATCATCCTAGGTACCTTTTAAGAGCAAAGGATGATAATGTATTGATATGTAAAGATATGGTGTATTTATCAATAGGACAATTAAGTAAAAGTGTACAGCAATATGCGAGGTCTGTTCCGAAAGTATCGGCTGTTTTAATTAAGTGTATATTGACATTGGCTTGATATATTCAGGACCATGTTACTTCCTCTAATCTGTTAAGGTCACCTGCAAACTCAGGGGAGCTCCTACTCTAGGTTTGGTTGACCACACATTGCCCCTAATGGATGCGTCTGGGGAGAGCAGGGCAGACCTCTCAAGCAGATGGGACATGCCTTGAGAGAGCAAGAAAAGGAGACTGGCCTGGGATTTTCTTTTTAAAAAGATTTTATTTATTCATTTCTAGAGAGAGGAGAAGGAAGGCAGAAAGAGAGAAACATCAATGTGAAGGCTGCCCCTCACATGCCCCCAGCTGGTGACCCAGCCTGCAACCCAGGCTTGTGCCCTGACTGGGAATCAAACTAGTTACCTTCTGGTTCGTAGGCTGGCCACACCAGCCAGGACATTTTTTTTTTTTTTTTTTAAGATTTTATTTCATTATTTTTAGAAAGAGGGGAAGGGAGAGAGGCAGAGAGGGAGAGAGACATCCTTGTGTGGTTGCGTTTCACCTGCCTCCAGCCACGGACCTGACTGGAGACCTGTTTTGCAACTTGGTTATGTGCCCTGGCTGGGGAATCGAACCAGCAACCTTTGGGTTCGCAGGCCAGCACCTTAACCACTGTGCTACCAGCCAGGGCTTTTTTTTTTTTTTTTTTAATTGAGGTTAGGGGTGGGCTACAGTGAGATTTTGTACATAGGGTGGGGGCTTTCAGAGATTGAATCTCTTGTCAGTAATAAAGGAGGGAGCACTCAGGTTTTCTTATCTCCTTGTACAGATGTGGGGCACCAAGGGAAGAAGGAGGATGAGGCTTTTAAAGCTGTTAGCTATCAACAATTCAATAATGGAATCAGAGGCTCTGATTTCTCCTCTGGCATGAAAGGATCCTTAAAGGTGACATTCCAATCCTCATTAGAAAAATAAAGCTAACAAACTTAAAATCAACATTTCAGCTGTATTAAGGCATTAATTCTGGGGCAAACTGCCATCTCTCTTAATTGGAAAGAAAGACAAAAAAAGTCAGACTGAAATATGCCCACACTTCTGGCCAAGATGAAGGGTCAGGTAGACATGCTTTGCATTCTTCCATAACCATAAGAATGATTACATCTACCTCAAAACAAAAAACAACCAGAACTATAAGAAAATTGAGCTGCATGGAAATCCAGGAAACAAAGATATAAAGAAGTGATAGTTATCCAAACAGGTGTGACAGCTCTACCTAAGATACAGAGGAAAATACAAGAGGCTGTCAAGTTGAGGAGGCAGAGAAGTTATGGCTTAAAAGATGGAGCAGATCAAGGCGCCAGTGTAAGAACTAAGTGCTGAGGGATAGCCAATCTAACAGATGCAGAGTTCAAAACACCAGTGGCGAAGATGCTCACAGACTTGACAGACGTGATTAAGTATGGCAAATGCATAAGGGAAGAAGTGAAGACTATAGTAAGTGAAATGAAGAAAAACACATGAAACCAATGGTAAAGGGAAGGAAGCTGGGGTTCAAATTAATAATTTGGAACATAAGAAAGAAATAAACAGTCAAATAGTACAGAGTGAAGAAACAAGAATTGAAAAATATGAGGAGAGCCTTAGGAACGTCTGGGACAACTTTAAATGTACCAACATCTAAATCATAGGGGTGCCAGAAGGTGAAGAGAAAGAGCAAGAAATTGAAAACTTATTTGAAAAAACAATGAAGGAAAACTTCCCTAATTTGCAAAGGAAATAGACATACAAGTCCAGGAAGCACAGAGAGTCCCAAACAAGCAAGACCCAAAGAGGACCACACAAAGATACATCATTAAAATGACAAAGGTTAAAGATAAAGAGAGAATCTTAAAAGCAGCAAGAGAAAAAGAAGAGAGTTACCTGCAAAGTGGTTCCCATAAGACTGTCAGCTGATTTCTGAAAAGAAAGTTTGCTGGCAAAAAGTTTTCAAAGTGATAGAAAGCAAGGACCTACAACCAATATTACTATTACTATATCCAACAAAGCTATCACTTGAAATGGAAGGGCAGATAAAGTGCTTCCCAAAGTAAAGCTAAAAGAGTTCATCATCCCCAAGCATTATATGAACTGTTAAGGGAACTTATTTAAGAAAAAGTGGATCAACATTATGAACACTAAAAAGACTACAGAGCCCTGGCTGGTGGCACAGTAGATAAGGTGCTGGCCTGTGAACCCAAAGGTTGCTGGTTCAACTTCCCAGCCTGGGCACATAACCAGGTTTGCAAGCCAGGTCTCCAGCCAGGTCCTGTAGCTGAAGGCAGGTGAAAGGCAACCAAACACTGATGTTTCTCTCCCTTTCTTCCTCCCTCCCTTCCCCTCTCTCTAAAAATAATAAAATCTTTAAAAATACATAAATAAATCATATTAAAAAAGAAAAAACAATAAAATTTTTAAAAAATGCCAAAAAAAAGAAAAAAAAAAGAAAAAAGAAAAGACGACAAAATCACAACTATCAACAATAAAACCTAAGAAATAAAAACAAAAACAAAAACTAAGCAAACAACCAGAATAGAACCAGAATCATAGGCATGGGAATCATTGGGAGGGTTATCAGCTGGGAGGATAAGAGGGGAAATTGTGGAGGCATTAGAACATATAGTTGGTGGGTACAAGGTAGACAGGGGGAAGTTAATAATAGAGGAAAGGGTGAAATCAGAGAACTTAAATGCACAACCCATGGACTTGAACTAAGGGAGAGTGGGACTGTGGGATGGAATGGAGGCCTTGGGTGAAGAGGGGGCAAAGAAAAAATAATTTGGGACAACTCTAACAGCATAATCAATAAAATATACATAAAAATTCTATGAACAGTAAAAATGACAACAAACTCATAACTATCAATAAATGAATCTAAAGAAAAAAACAAACTAAATAAACAACTAGAACAGGACTAGAACCATAGATATGGAGATCATGGGTTGTCAGTGGGGAGAGGGAAGGGGGAAAATGGGGGACAAGGTACAGGGATCAAGAAGCAGAGGTAAAGAACTTATATGCATGATGCAGAGACATGAACTAAGGGAGAGGGGATTGCTGAAACATAGGGAAGTACCAGGCAGAGGGGGGCAAAAGGGAAAAATTGGGATAATTGCAATAGCATAATCAATAAAATATGAGCATACTTTAAAAAATAAAAAATTAATATGCCCACCATATTCTGTTCTTAACAGGACC
Organism: Noctilio leporinus; assembly: GCA_004026585.1. Classification (NCBI taxonomy): domain Eukaryota; kingdom Metazoa; phylum Chordata; class Mammalia; order Chiroptera; family Noctilionidae; genus Noctilio; species Noctilio leporinus. The sequence goes on along the minus strand of PVIW01008716.1, from coordinate 29,329 downwards.
TATCCTCAAAGATTCTGTTTCACCAGCGCCTAACTGACTGAGATTTTTACCACTGCCAAACTGACATGTGGGAGGGGAATAGGCAACTCCTCTCTAGTCTTTCTGCCTGAATGAAGCTGATAGTGGGGGCAACTTAGAAACACTTGTGAGGTTGATAGATATTTTTTAGAGGTATTATTAATTAAAAAAAAAGATTTTATTTCATTTTATTTTTAGAGAGAGGGGAAGGAAGGGAGAAAAGAGGGAGAGAAACATCAATGTGTGGCTGCCTCTCATGTGCCCCTAACCGGGGATCTGGCCTGCAACCCAAGCATGTGCCCTGACTGGGAATCAAACCAGCAACCCTTTGGTTTGCAGGGAGGCACTCAATCCACTGAGCCACACCAGCCAGGGCAGACTGTTTTTTTTTTAAAACTTCTGACAGCAAGTAAGTGGTGTATCTTCCAAAACCACTTGTCCATCTCTCTGACACCAATAGGGTGGCCTATAGTTCAATTATTCTAACACTAACCAGAGTTAACATTGGAGTCCATGGTTTAGGACTCAGTCCCACAAGATTGCTTCCACTTCAGATGCCAGCCACAAATAGGGGGTGCAGATCACACACATTCCTGCATGGTGGACTCTAAATTTGGAAGTTCACTGGACACACTCTCATGCTTGTTAATTCAAAGAAGCATTCTTAGAACTGTGAAAAATGCTTTATTATTATTGGCTGATGGGTTTGGATGGAGTTTCATACGCAGGCATGACTGACTGCGTCACTGGACAGTGGTGTGGTGATTAACTCAAAACCTAGCCCTCTCCCCACCCCATGGGTGGGGGGCTAGGCCAAAAGTTCTAAGCCTCTAATCAAAATCTGCTCATTCTGGCAACTCACATGCCCCCTAAAACTATCTAGGAGTGAGCAAACAGTCGCTTCATTGGAACATAAGATGCTCCCATCATCCTTATCATTCATAAAGTTCAAAGGCTTTGGAGGTCTTTGCTAGGAGCCATAGACAAAGACCAAACATCTTTCTTCTTATACCACAGAAGGTCACAGCCCAGGACGTAGTCACATTAAAATTCGGAGATCAAATCATAAGACTATAGAATATGTCCTCTCCACCCAAAACACAGTGCTACAGCAACACTCCTATTTAACAATAGTGGAGTACACTGGAAGAACCTAAGTTTCAGAACTTACGTAAGAAGCCTCTGTAGAACCCTAAATATGACATAGAGAAAAAAGCAAGAATGCCTGAGTATACTTTAGCTTTTGTTACAGCAAATATAGTAAGCATAGCTTAAGCCCTAGTCAGATAAACAAACGAGGCCTGTCCCGAAATTATAAAGCCGATGTCAATATGATTCAAACAGTTTGCATGGTCTATACTTTTGGGATAGACCTTGTAAAACCTCACACTAAAGACTTACTTTCTTCTGTTCCTTTTTCATAGCATACCATGTCCAATATTCAAGAAAAAATTAAAAGGCATGCTAAAAGAATGAAAAGACACAGTTTAAAGCTAGAACAAGCAAATGAACATAATTCAAATGTTGAACATACTTCAGATGTAATAGGTATGTTGGAATAAGACCAGAAATGTAAAGCAACCATAACTAATATGCTAATCAATCTAAAGAAAATAGTGGACAACATGTGAAAACAGATAGATAATGTAAGTATAGATGGAATCCCTAAGAAATAACCATATGGGAAATGCAAGAAACAAAACACAACAGTATAGAAATAAAGAATTTGTTTGGTGGGGGAGGGTCATCAATACAGTGAATATATGAGGAAAAATCAGTTAACTTGAGACATCAACAGAACCTTCCAAACTAAAATGCAAAGGTTAAAAATGTAAAAAAGAAATTAAAAAAAAAAGAGAACAGACCCTGGCTGGTGTGGCTCAGTGGGTTGAATGCTCGCCCACAAACCAAAAGATTGCTGAATCAATTCCCAGTCAGGGCACATGGCTGGGTTGTGGGTCAGGTCCCCAGTTGGGGGTGTGAGAGGCAACTGATCAATTTCTCTTCCACATTGATGTTTATTTCCCTCTCTCTCTAAAAAAAACCCAAAAAACAAAACCTAAGAACTTTGGGACAATTATAAAAGGTGTTAACATATACATAATAGGAACACATAAAGGAAAAGAACAAATAAGTAAACCAACAATGAGTGAGATTTCTCCAAAATTAGTGATAGACCCCAATACAAAGATCTAGGAAGGTTACTAAACAAGACAAAAACCTAAAAATGTATACCTAGAAATATAAAGTTGAGAAAAATAAAAGACGAAGAGATAATCCTAAACGGATGGGTAAAAACCTTATAGAGAAACAAGGATAAGAATGAAATTGGACTTAGTCGCAGAAACCATGAAAGCAGAAAGCTTTGTGAAATAAAGTGTTGAAAGAGAAACTACCCAACTAGAATCTTGTGTCAAGTCAAATTATCTTTCAAAAGTGAGATGAAAATTGAGAGAATTTTTACCAATACCACCCCCTGCTTTGCACAAAATGTTAAAAGAAGTTTATCAGAAAGCAGGTAAATGATAAAGGAAGGTGCCTGTTAGGAAAGGAATAAATAATGGTAATATTTTTGTTATTCTTAAGTAATATAACAGACAACATTTTGTTGAAAATGATAATAGCAGCAATACATTCAGTAATTATAGTTTTTGGGTACATGAGATGAATGACAGCAATGTCACTAGGGACAGGGAGAGAGACATTGGGGATACTGTTTATGAGCAATTTGCACATCCAGTGAAATGCTATGGTGTTACTTCAGAGAGGACTTCAGTTGTAAATGTATACTGCTAACTCAAGGGCAGTAACTTAAAAAGTAATAGGAAGGCCCTGGCTGGTGGTGCAGTAGATGGGTGCCAGCCTGTAAACCCAAAGGTCGCTGGCTCAGGGCACATAACCAGGTTGCAAGCCAGGTCTCCAGCCAGGTCTGTGGCTGGAGGCAGGTGAAAGGCAACCATACATTGATGTTTCTCTCCCTTTCTGCCTCTCTCCCTTGCCCTCCCTCTGGAAATAATAAATAATAAAATCTTGGGAAAAAAAAGTAATAGGAAGAAGTATTATAGGCTAAGGAGGTAGGGGAGAAAAAAAAGTATTATAGGCTAAAAGGAGACAAAAAAAATGGAACCTGGTAAAAATGCTCAAGGTAAAAGAAAAGTTGAAGACAAAAAAAAAAAAAAAAAAAAAAAAAAAAAAAAAAAAAAAAAAAAAAAAAAAAAAAAAAAAAAAAAAAAAAAAAAAAAAAAAAAAAAAAAAAAAAAAAAAAAAAAAAAAAAAAAAAAAAAAAAAAAAGAGCAAAGGCAGCAAAAATGGTAAAATTAAAAATTATGGTAGATGTTAATCCAACTACATCAATAATCACTTTAAACATCAATGGTCTAAATACAAGTGAAAGATATAGCAGATGAGAGTATCTTTTGCTGGAAGTCCAGTGAGGAAGCGCCAGCACACCAGTGGAGCAAATAAACTGGGAACAGACACATTGCAGGCAGCAGGAAGAACAGTTCCGCTTTACCTGCATCACCCCTTTCCCAAAACAACACACTCACTGCCCAAAGACTCCCTTGCTGGGCCTGTGGTTCCTCCTGCTAGTGAGTCTTTATTTATTTAGCTTCTCCGGTGATGTGGGACAATGCCCATAAGGCTCACTGCTTTCTTGTCTCATTCTTTTCCCCTCATCAATGTTATAACAAAATGGCCTTGAAAAAAAGACCACATTAATTGAATCCCTGTTCTACTTCAGGAAAGGAGATGTCTTCTCTCTCCTGGTACAGGCCTACCTCAGAGATAAGAGTTTGGCTCCAGACCATCAAAGCAAATACAGCAATAAAATGAGCTGTAATCTTTTTGTTAGTGGAAGGTCTTGACTTTGAAACATCAGGGGAATAGGGAGGGTAGGGGAGAGCAGAGGGGGAAAAGGAAATGAGTATCATGTAACAATAAAATAACATTAAAAAAATGAAACATCAGCAAAGTTCAAGTGCAATGAAACGAGGTATTCCTTTATTTATAATTTGTTTTATTTCAGGAGGCCTCTGGCCAGTGCCATGAGGGTTAGGAGCCCCCTTACCCGCCATGACAACTGGTTGCTTTATAGGTTAGAGGACCTAAACTGAAGTCACGTTTGGACCAATCCTTTTACTTGGCCACAGGGCGCCCTGGGTGGTGTCACCTGAGCTCCAAGAGTCAGTAGAGGAAGGAGCCGCCGCAGCAGGGGTAATCAAGGATCCTGGGGAGCCCTTGGCTATTAGAGGGGTTGACTCAAAAAGACTGGCTGCTTTTTGCCCTCTCCTCTTTCTCTTTTTAAATAACCGTTGCTTCAGGAGTGACCACGGACGGTATGGGCCCACCTCTCACGCAGGTGTAACCTTTCTTTCCCACCCCAACCCTCAGGTATATTGGGGACAACCCAGCCATTGTCAGAGCATCACTCCAGCACACAGATAAAATCCAAGCAAAGACATCGATCCAGCACCACTTTAAGATGGGCCCCTATCCCCCGCTCCTGCTTCCAAATGCCTAGAAATTCCTGAAACTGCACCCTCAGGTGGCTGCACCCAGAGCTGAGGCTTGGCAGGCTCAGCAGTGCCACTGGGGACAGGACAGTTCCCAGCACCCAGCACCCAGCACCCAGCACCCAGCAGCCACAGCACAGGCCACCGTCAGCAGCAGAGCAGGCGCGCAAGTCCCAGCGAGAGAAGAGTCCAGGAGGTGCCCCTGTCTGGACATGCTGCTCAGGGAGCTGATTGTGACATTCACCTGCAGAGGTGTGGTTCTTGCGTTGAGACTGATTCTAGGTTAGGAAAGGCTTACACACAATCGAGATCTTTGAGGAGGGCAGGGCAGCCTCTCATGTAGCTCTTAAATGGCATTGGGGAGCAAGGGAAGGAGCCTGGTCTAGGTGTTCACTGTGGTTGGGGGTGGCGCCAGGGCTGCACTAGCTGGAATCTGAAGCCTGTACCAGAGGAGGGAGCTCCAGACCTTTCTCATGAGCCTGTCCAGGCGTGAAAACAGGAAAGGACAGGGGGTGGGGGGCAGCTTAGCAGTCAGCTAACAACACAAAGTGTGAAGTCTAACAGCTTATGACAAGTACAAACATGTGTAAGAAAAATATGTATTTGCTTGCAATGGTTTGTTTTTAAATAAACCCTAGCCCTGTCTAACCAGTTGGTTAGCACTTTGTCCCAATACACCTAGGTTGTGAGCTCAATCTCCAGCCAGGGCGTGTACAAGAATCAACCAGTGAATAACTAAAGTGAAACAAGAAATCTACGTTCTCTTTCTCCTTCTTCTCAGCCCTTCCTCTCTCTAAAAATCAATCAATTTTAAGAAACAGAAATTTAAAAGAGACTCAGGAAATGATCAAAACTATTTGGGGGTAGCTGGAGTAACAGTGCAGGAGAGGCCAGATTATATTTGCAGGGTGTCTTCTTACCTGAGACTTTTCTTATAGATTTATTAAAAATAAACACAACTTTAGAGCCCTGCCTGGTGGCACAGTGGATAAGGCGCCGGCCTGCGAACCCAAAGGTCGCTGGGTCGATTCTCAGCCAGGGCAACATGACCAGGTTGCAAGTCAGGTCTCCAGCCAGATCCATGGCTGGAGGCAGGTGAAAGGTAACCCTACATTGATGTTTCTCTCCCTCTCTGCCTCTCTCCTTTTCCCTCTCTCTGAAAAATAATAAATAAAATCTTTAAAAAACAAAACAAACAAACAAACAAAAAAAACCCCCCACAACTTTATATACACCATATTTACTATTTACTAACCATTTGAAGACCTAAATCCTTTAAACACTAATGGTTACAAAAGTGTAAATCATGCAAAGAAAAATTTCAACTCGCTCCCTGACTAAAAAGACATGGGGTGGGCATCATTTTTGTCCTTCCTCTAGTGTTGTATTTTCACAAATTAGTGCAACGGGGCTGTCAGCTGATTTCTCAACAGAAATACTAGAAGTCAGAAAGGAATAGCAAAAAGTATTCAAAAAGCATTCCAACCAGTGAAAGGCAAAGACATACAACCAACTACTCTACCCAGCAATGCTCTCATTCAAAATGGAAGGTTAAATAAGGAATTTCCCAGACAAAAGAAGGCTAATAGAATATATCTCCACCAAACCAGCATTGCAAGAGATGCTAAAGACTGCTTTAAGAAGATGAATGAAACTCTGGCTGGTGGCACAATGGATAGGCACTGGCCTGCAAACCCAAAGGTCGCTGGTTCGATTCCCCAGCCAGGGCACATAACTAGGTTGCAAGTCTGGTTTAGCCCCTTAAATGTAGTAGGATGTTTAAGATGTACAAATCTTAAAATTAGTTTTTCTCACATCAATTAAACAAAAATTCAACTGCTTTAGCCTTTTAGATTTTAATATTCTCTTGGTACATGCACATACAGATATTGCTCTAAAGAGAGAGAGAAAAAAAAACATGCCTCAAAACTTAAATGCATTCATTGTATATCTTCAGCTTCTCTTGCCTAAGAGAAGCAAAAATTCTATTTGGTCCCATAATTTTCTTACTTTCCTCACTTCATATCTCAGTCATCTTAACAGTTGGCGCCCAGGTGCTCAGGGAAACCAGAATCAAAGGGCTTCACTGTTCAGCGGATAAAGGATCCGCAGGAAAGAAAGAAACAGCATTGGAATCAGCTCAGATGAGCAGCCTGCTTCCCACAGGACAGCAGGAAGCCACTTTCAGAAGGTCCCACTTCCAGGCTTTCCAAGTTGAGACACAGCCCCTGGAGCGGGTCAGTGCCTGGGGACAAAGGGAAGGGACACCTGAGCAGCCCCAGGAGTGAACTCTGGGACCTCCTACACCCTCCTCTCCTCCAGACTAACAGAAACCCCCTCTCTGAGGCTTCATCTGACAGAGAGGAAGTGCTCAGTTGGGTTCAGTGTAAAGTTCTGACACAAATAAACTCCTAAATTCAGGAACCCTAATCCAGAACACAGACTCCTGACTCAGACATTCTCAGTGTGTGCGAATTATACTGAGCGCGCCCGCACTGTGGACGCAAAACTCCAGCCTATACCTGGAAACAGGCCCAGGGGAGCCACAGCTAAAATCTTTGAAGGGGCATCAACCCCCTCCTCCATGTTCATGTGCACCCCCAGCTTTCCAGGGCTATGGGTCCTCAGTGTACAGGCTCCTTCCATGGTGGGTGTGAGCAGGTAGGATACTCAGGAAGAATAACTGAGCCTTTAAACACGTACTTCCCTTTGCAGGCTCAAGGTTGGGGGAGGTCTCTAAGCTTAGTGACATGGACCTCAGGCTCTGTTCCCCAATGGAGTTGATCCAGACCACCACTGATAATTTAAATACATAAATCCTGTGTTTGAATAATCCAGCCAAATCACTCAAACTCCGTATGTATGTGTAAAGGAGGGAGTAAATTTATAAGGTTATTTGGCTAGCTCAACAAAACCCTCCTGTGTCTGCTGCTTTCAGAAAAGTGTTTATTCATTATTTTCATGCCAAGAGATTGCTCTTTAAACCAGGGGCCCTCAACCCCCTGGCCGGGAACTGACTGAGGGACTGGGAGCTCCGTCTCCTGCCTCCCCAGCTGTGTGTGGGGGCACAGGGTGGGGTGCCCCCCCCACCCACAGCAGGAGGTGAGTGGAGAGCAAGTGAGGCTCGCTTGAGCTCTGCCTCTGATCCCCCCACTTCCTGTTGTCACCCCTACTTTGCTCATCTGTGGAAAAACCTGTCCATGGTGGCAAAAATGTTGGGGACCGCACCTTTAAACAATTGGTTATACTTAAAACACTTTGGTGTTGCAAGTTTAAGCCCTGGGATTTCATTTGAAATCACCCAAAAATAATGAACAGCCCTCAGAAACACACCACACCTCTAGGGGAAGAAAAGGAGAAACAAATTTAACACAGGCAATGCAATGCTGTATCAACCTAAGAAACAGCCAACCAGGTGCAGAATTTTTATGGGTTGATTTGAGTCAAACTGATGGCGTATGCTGTGGAACAAGAACTCAAATGCTCCTGGGAATAAGTTTTGGAGTTTCTTTTATGCATTTTATTTTATTTTATCCTGGAGATCTGGCTTGCGACCTGATTATGTGCCCTGACTGGGGAATCAAACCAGCGACTTTTGTGTTCGCAGGCCTGGCCTTATCCACTGTGCCACCAGCCAGGGCTTTTATGTATGCATTTTAAATTAAGGAGGGGGATGTAAGGAAGATTGGATTATAGGGCAGTTAACAAGATTATATGCTCTCTGAGTGATACCCCCCTCCCCCTTCTGGCATTTCAAAGGTGTGTTAACCTAGGTGCAAAGAACACCTAGGCTGCCTTAAAACTGTTCACTAGAGAAGTTAGAGGCCTGGATTGTGACCACCCACCACTACTTGCCCAGTTAGGAATTCATGACATAGCCCTGTGAGAACACTCTTCATAAAACCCCGTTTTCTCCTCCACAGTTCTTCCTTTTGGTCATAAAGCAATCTGAAAGTTGCATTGAATGATGGCCTTTTGCTTGGGCAGTGCGGCCTCACAGTACTAGGAAGGCTCATTCCTAGGAAATGTCAGTAATGACCTCTTGTCGGACACCGAGGATAGGGCAATACTGTAATCATGGGATCTGAGGCAGAATTTTCTTCCCACACGAAAGGGCAGGTAAATGGAAGGCAGTTAGGTCTTGTGGCCATCATTGTGAAAAAACACTCTGGACCAGCCCTGGCTGGTGTGGCTCAGTGGATTGAGTGCTGGCCTCAGGCAGGGCACATGCCTGGGTTGTGGCCCAGGTCCCCAGTTAGGGTTGTGCGAGAGGCAACCACACAGATATTTCTCTCTTTCTTTCTCCCTCCTTTCCCCTCTCTCTAAAAATAAACAAACAAAAATTTTAATAAAAAACAAGACACTCTGGATCATTTCTATCCTACGAACTATCAAAATCCAAATTTTGCCTTCTCACCTTTCTGTATTTGGCATTTAGTATAACTTTTACATGAGCCATGAAGAGTATTAACAGTTATCTTATACATGTTCAGTAATCATAAACAGTTGGACTAGAATGGAAAAACCCAAAGAACAAGTGTAACTATTATTATGACTAATATATTAGCAGAGATAAAGACAATCAAAATGGATTCTGAGTTCACTATCAGTCTGTATATATTCAGGTGACAGTGGATGATCTTTAAAGTCTTTGTCTTTAGGCATTTTCTTGAAATAACTATCAGAACATGGCATTGGTGTAAGATGTTTCCTTTTAATAATCTCAGCCCTGACCAGCATGGCTTAGTGGGTTAAGTGTCATCCTGTAAACCAAAAGGTTGCGGTTGGATTCCCAGTCAGAGCACGTGACTGGGCCAACTCCGTTTTGGCGTGAGCGAGAGACAACCAATCAATGTTTCTTGCCCTCTCTCTCCCTCTTTTCTTCTCTCTCTAAAAGTAAACAAATAAAATCTTTCAAAACAAAACCAAACAACCCTGAGTCATTGTAAAAAAATAATAATTTCAGTTCAAAAGTTTCTCCAAGTTCAGCTCAAATGCACTGTGATGTATAGGAAGAAATGAAAAACAAAAACAAAAACAAAAACAAAAAAAACCCCTAAAAATGGGGAGTCAGAGAGCAGGGAAGAACCAAGCTGGCATCTTGGGTTTCCCATAGCTCTAACGATTCTTTAATTTACAACCATTGTTTATCCATACAGTATACCCTAGAAGTCTTTCATCAGTTATTTGAAATGTTTCCTATGCAATTTCAAATCTTGAGGTATTCCAGGGTCTATTTTGAAACACTAAAGTTACTCCTAACATATAATTGAGATTTTAACTCTTAAAACCTTAATTTCTACTGAAGACTAAGTAGTAATCATTTAGCATTCTTTTTAATTCACTTAAAAAAAATTTAAGCCCTGGCTAGCGGCTCAGTGGATAAGGCGCTGGCCTGCGAACCCAAAGGTTGCTGGTTCAATTCCCAGCCAGGGCACATAACCAGGATGCAAGCCAGGTCTCCAGCCAGGTCTGTAGCTGGAGGCAGGTGAAAGGCAACCATACATTGATGTCTCTCTCCCTCTCTTCCTCCGTCCCTCCCCCTCTCTCTAAAAACAATAAATGAAAAACAATTAAAAAAATAAAAAATTTAATTTTATTGTCATTGTATTACATCCATCCCCTTTTTACTCCTCTCTGTCCCCTTCCCTACCCACCCACTGCCCCCCAGAGTCAATCCCACTTGTACATGTCTATGGTTCTTCCATGCTAGTTCCTTCATTGAGCATTCTTTAGCTTGGATATTTTATAACCTCAAGAAACATTTTTCATAGACACAAAAGTCATTATTAATGTAGACTTACTTTTGTAAAACCTAGGCAAAATAAAGTCAGTGTTTTTTACTTAAACTGACAAACTTAAGCCAGCTTTTACTTACTAAGAATTAATCTTAGATCATGTGAGCGTAAAAAGCATTTGAACAGTGGACAGGGCATTGGTCTGCGAACCCAAAGGAAGCTGGTTTGATTCCTAGCCAGGTCTCCAGTCAGGTCTGTAGCTGGAGGCAGGTGAAAGGCAACCATATATTGATATCTCTCTCCCTCTCTGCTTCTCTCCCTTTCCCTCTCTCTGGAAATAATAAAATCTTAAAAAAAAAAAAAAAAAAAAAAAAAGCATTTGAGTTAGTTTCTGCATTTTTGAGAATTGTATTTATTTTAAAATTTTATTGAATTTATTGGGCTGACATGGGTGTTGTGTCAGGGTGATGGTAGCCAGGATCCTTGTCTCCCATGCATATATTTTCATTTGCTTAGGTCATCCTTATCTAAGAGAATTCTTTCTGCATAAGCATTATACAGCTCAGACTGGCCGGGTGCAGCCTTTGCTAACTTCATGTATGCACATATATGGGCCCCTGCTGTCCTTGCCTGCCACCTCAGGACCACCCTAAAGGCCTAAAGGTGAATGATCTTGGCTCTCCTGAGTCTCCTGTTCTCACTGGCCATCAAGAGAATTGAAAGGGCCGATCCTGCTGTTCCTGTCCTCACCCACAGGAGCAAGATTAAACTGGTATGAATTTCCACTGTCATTTTAGTTCTTGCTGAATCCAAAGTAAACCTGCCTGGAGCTGAGCTCCTGTGCTACAATGGGTTAATAAAATTAGATGGGCTTCAGGTGTACAATTCTATAATACATCATCTGTATACCGTATTGAGTGTTCACCACCCAAAGTCAAGTCTCCATTTGTCACCATATATACTCATTTACCCTCTTCTACCTCCCCCACCTCCTTTTTCCTTTGGCAATCACCATATTGCTTTTGGTGTCTATGGATTTTTTTTTTTGCTTAATCCTTGACCTTTTTCTCCCAATCCTCTGACCCTTCTCCTCCCTGATAGCTGTTAGTCTATTTATTTCTGAGAATTTTAGAGTACTCAATTCTTACAAGGGCTTGCTCTTAGTTTTAACAATACCATCTGGAGGTAGAAAACTATCTCACATTTCCAACATATGCATATAGACATATGTTGGATTCAAGTTTTGTCTTGGGGGCATTTACAATTTATATCTGTCCTTGACAAGTCAAGTTGCAAATGACCTTCCTCCCCCATTTTCAAGTGAGGACAGTAAAATAACTCAAAAGAATTGGATTGACACCTAAACAGCATCATAGGTTGATCCATTTATCTAAATGGAAGCTCAGAGACCAATTTAATGTTTTCCATTCATTCTAATCTTATAGCTACCTTTTTCTAACTGTGCCTGCAAAAATTAATTTAGAGGTATCAGGGGATTTTCATCTTGGCCATCTTAGTATTAATGGGAGGCTGATTGCCATGGGTTACAGACACAATTTCCCATGTTAGTTTTTATATCTGCAAGCAGAACAAACTTCTAGAGAAAACCCGCCCTCACACACATGTCTCTAGATAAACCAATACTGTGGATGGCCCTGTAGGACTGTTTTAAGCCCTAGAATAAACTTTTCCTCAGGTAACCCCACAAAGATTCTTAGGCATCTAGGAAAATCTGAGCAAGGCCAGCAAGAGTTTACTGGACACCACCTAAACTGTGACATTTTCCAAAGCATGGGACCCTCTCTCAGGCTGCACCTGCCCTTCTCCCCAGGGCTCCCTTTGGCTCCTCTGCGTTCACCTGTGTTACTGCACTGGCTAACTGACGGTGCCTGCTCTCCTGCTCCAGATTCAGGAATCTGAACAACTACCATTACCCCTCTGGCCACGCAGGTTGGGGAAGCTAGTATCCTTTCTCTTTTGGAGCTAAAGCAAGCTCAGTCTCTTATTTCACCAGCAAAGATTATGTTCAGCTTCTCAGTAAGCAATTAAAAAACAAGATTAAAAGCAGCAAACAATGTCTCCCCCTTTCCCTGGGTTATGTCAAATCTTATGTACTTTGAGGATTTTCTTAAATGAAGTCATGGCCTGCTACTTAAAGCAAGGAGGCCCACAATTCTGAGAGGAACTCAGCCAAATTCACCTGATGCAAAGCAAGGAGCTGGTAGGGCAAGAAGGGCCCTTGCTTGTACCTAATACTGGGTCCGGGTCCATGGGGTGACCCTGGGGGAGCTCCTTTGAATTCCTGCCAGCTACCAAGTAACTGTTGATGCCAAACCTGTGGGTAATTTTTACAAGAGTTTATCTGAGTGGTTGCGATTTGATCCCAGGATGGTGTGTGTGTGTGGGGAAGCAACTGATCCATGGATGTCTGTCAGTTTGTCTGTCTTTTTCCATTCCTCTCTCTTGAAAATTAATGAACATATCTTAGGGTGAGGATTAAAAAAAAAAAAAGTTTATTTGAGCCAAACTGATGACACGTGCTGGGGAGCAAGATCTCAAGTGCTCCCAAGAATAATAGTTTTTCAATTTCTTTTTTGCATTGGAATTAAGGAAAAAAGTAAGAATGATTACACAGCAGCTGGAGAAAGCAAGGTGGGGATTGTTTTACAGGACAGTTAACAATTTTATGTGCTCTTATGAGGGTTCATACCCACTTCCAGGGATATTTGTCTTTTCAGATGTGTGTTAACCTAGATGCCCAAGAACAATGAGTAGGGCTGGCTTAATTTAAACCTCTCACTGAAGAAGTTAGAGGCCTGGACTTTGAGTATCAGTCAAGACGGAAGCATAGGTAAACATACTTTGCCTCCTTGCACAACTACAACAAAAAATACAACTAGATCACAAAACAAATATCACTCAGATTCATCAGAAAGTTGAGCTGTATGGAAGTCAGACCACCAAAGATTTAAAGGAGCCACACTCATCTAGAGGAGTAGAAGTGGTGAAGACATGCAGGGAGGCATGGTGAGGCATGGAGACTCCACAAGGGCAGTCCTACATCCACTTGTGGGGGATGGGAATGAGGAATCCCAGCCCCAGACCAGGGTTCCAGTGCCAGGAAAACAAGTCCCCATAACTTCTAGCTATAAAAACCAGTGGAGGCTGGGGCAGAAGAGAAACTAAGATTCTAAAGAGATTCCTCTTAAAGGGTCCACATGGACTTAGGACTTATATAGACCATTTCCCACTGTTATTCAGTGGGGACACCACTGACATATGGGGAGAAATTGAAGTGACTGTCATCAGGGTGAGTGCTGGGAGACAGCTTCTTCCCAAGCAAAACTCTAGATGCCAGGCAGTGGCACTGTCCCCTCTCCGAGCTCTCCCCACCACAGACCACAGAACGGTGCCACCACGCCATGGTGATTACCTATGGCTCTGTCCCATACAACTTACAGGTGCATTTTTCTACAATTGGCCATGCTGCCAAGATAGGGAGTCATAGCAGCTCTACCTAATACACAGAAACAAACACAGGGAGGCTGACAATATGTGGCCCAAATGAAAAGACAGAACAAAACTCCAGAAAAAGACTAAATGAAATGGAGATAAGCAATCCACTAGATGCAGAGTTCAAAACAATGGTTATCAGGATGTTTAAGGAAGTCATTGATTACTTCATCAGCATAAAAAACACCCAGGCAGAAATGAAGGTTACATTAAGTAAAATAAAGAAAAATCTACAGAGAACCAACAATGGAGGGGATGAAGCCAAGAATCAAGTCAACAATTTGGAACAGAAGGGAAGAAGGAAAAAGCATTCAATCAGAACAGCATGAAGAAAAAATAACTAAAAAACAAGGAAAAACTAAGAAGCCTCTGGGACATCTCCAAATGTACAAACATCCAAATCATAGGGATGCCAGAAGGAGAAGAGAAAGAGCAAGAAACTGAAAACTTATTTGAAAAAATGATGAAAGAAAACATCCCCAATTTGGTGAAGGAAATAGATATACTGGTCCAGGAAGCACAGAGAGTCCCAGACAAGTTGGACCCAAATAGGGCCACACCAAGACACAACATATTTAAAATACCAAAGGCTAAAGATAAACAGAGAATCTTAAAAGCAACAAGAAAAAAGCAGATAGTTACTAACAAAGGAGTTCCCATAAAACTGTCAGCTGATTTCTCAAAAGAAACTGCAGGCTAGAAGGAAATGGCACAAGTATTCAAAATGATGAGAAGCAAGGACCTATGACCTAGATTACTCTATCCAGCAAGGCTATCATTTAGAATGAAAAGGAAGATAAAGTACTTCCCAGACAAGATAAAGCTAAAGGAGTTCATCATCACCAAGACATTATTGTATGAAATGTTAAAGGAACTATATAAGACAAAGATCAAAACCATGAACATTTGCCCTGGCTGGTAGCACAGTGGTTAAGGCGCCGGCATGCGAACCCAAAGGTCGCTGGTTCGATTCCCCAGCCAGGGCACATAACCAGGTTGCAAACCAGGTCTCCGGTCAGGTCTGTGGCTGGAGGCAGGTGAAAGGCAACCATACATTGATGTCTGTCTCCTCTCTTCCTCTCTCCCTTCCCCTCTTTCTAAAAATAATGAAATAAAATCTTTTAAAAAAAAAAAACAACAAACCATGAACATTAAAATGGCAATAAATTCACAACTATCAATAACTGAATCTAAAAAACAAACTAAGCAAACCAGCAGAACAGGAACATAATCATAGATATAGAGATCATTTGAAGGGTTATCAGCTGGGAGGGTGAAGGGTAGAATGAGGGAAAAGGTACAGGGATTAAGAAGTACAAATTAGCCAGTACAAAATAGACAGGGGGATGTTAGGAACAGCATAGAGATGGAGTAGCCAAATAACTTCTATGTCTGACCCACGGACATGAACCAACAGGGTGGGGTGGGGATTACTAACAGGGAGGGAATGGGAGTACCTGGCAGAGGGGAGCAAAGGGGGAAAAATTGGGACAACTTAATAGCATAATCAATAAAATATATTTTTTAAAAAGTTAGAGGCCGAGGAGTGACTACCCACCATGACGTGCTCAGTTAGGAATTTGTGATCAAGTCACTTTGGGAGGTTACTTTTTTTGTTGTACACAATGAAATCTATTGTTCTGAAATTCACCTTTTTATTTTTCCTCTTTGAGTGTTTTATACTGTCTTTTAAGACCGAATGATTAAATACATTTTACACTTATTATTTAATGTTGACTTACAAAAAAGTGAATGAATCTTTTCAAGGCAACTGCCCCAGAGGAGGGGCAGTACTGATGGGATATACAGCCCAGGAAAGCTTCCAAGAGGAACCTCCGATCCCCATAGGCTGTAGGTGCACAGGAAAGATTCTATGTGCTAGGAACAGGGACGTTGTACAATATAGTCCAGGTGGTTACTTAGATTTCCTCTCATGTAAAATATTCACAAACAAAATACAACCCTTTAAAAATGAGGCATTAATGTGGGAAAATGGTAAACAAAATACGATGCTTGTTTGAAATGCATCACTTCGCTAAGGAGGAACAGTGGATAATGATGCTGTAACTAACAGGGGAAGCTGAAGTTTGGGATCGTCTGGAGGTTCTGGAAATTTAGGGATTTTATTACCAGTCCTACGAAGAGCTAGGCTGAGGGGACTGCGCGCTGGATTTGAGACTCCTCTCCCCACACACTGGAAAAACTCAAGAGAAAATGAGTCGCCTGGTGTGAAAGGAGGGACTGGGAACGCCACAGACCACAGCCCTTCTCAGGCACCAGCCCTGCAAAATGAATCACAATAGTTCCCCCACCCCACCCCACCCCACCCCACCCCGAAGACCTTCCGGAGGTCACCGCACCAACCGGGGTGACGCGGGGCTGCGGGCATAGTGCCTCCCAGAGAAACTCCGGGTCCGGGCACAAGTCACCAAGTGCAGAGACAGGACAGGACGTCCAGAATCCCGGCCGCCAGCTGGAGGGGACTGAGGTTCCAGCAGCACCCCGGGAGGGCGCAGACTCGGGAGGTGACGTCGGGGAGGCCGGGTCCCGCCATCAGCTCCTAGACCCGTCTTGGGCCACCCGGTTCCTTACACTCACCATTTCCCGGTCCTTGGTATCGCCCGGCGTCCTCTGTGTGGCTTCGTAGACCGGGGCAAGTCGTCCGGGGACCGGGACTGACACTGCAGCAGAGGAACTGCGCGATTACGTGCGTAGAAGCCCCTTCCCGAGTAGGGCCGGGAGCAAACGCGTTATGCGCTGAGCGCCGCCCCACCCACCTGCCCTGTGGCGGGGGTGATTAGACAATTGGGAACGACCGGGTTTCTTTCTTTCCTAATGCGGACCTGAGGACCAGGTCAGCCAGCTGAGCAGAACCGGTTTTTGCTTTGGGGCTGGAACACGTCTCCATCAAAATTTGCTTTTTATCCAAACTTGGTCTTGGCCCTTTAAAGGGGCAGTGGCGTCTTCC
This sequence comes from Noctilio leporinus, assembly GCA_004026585.1. Taxonomy (NCBI): domain Eukaryota; kingdom Metazoa; phylum Chordata; class Mammalia; order Chiroptera; family Noctilionidae; genus Noctilio; species Noctilio leporinus. Next base: position 12,578 of record PVIW01008716.1, on the reverse strand, counting down.
TGTAGATCTTTCTGAACGTGGCACCAGGTGTGCGCTGCAAATTGCAGACTGGAAACCAGAAAAGTTCCACCACCAGAACCAGTGAGTAGAGACAGGGAGGGATTGACTCTTTCTTCAGATGGCCAGGGAGCAAACAAGACCTCATGTTATGTACCCTAAAAGATTGTCTTATGTTTCATTTCAAACCCACCCCTTTTTAGAAGAAGAAAAATGTAGGTAAGGGGTTTGGAATGCAGAAAAAGAGAGGTAAGGGGTTTGGAATTCAGGAAAAAGGTTAGTCAGATAAAAGCTGCAGTCCAAGTTTCCTAGAATCCTTTCATCAGTGATTCTTTATCGGTGTCCTGCTGGTGGCCAGACATCTCTCCCTGGAACATAAAGACTCAGGTACCATTGTGATTGCTTGCAGGGTCCTGCAGCACAAAGGTCAAATTGCTCATGTGGTCTCCTGGGGTCAGGGTGGGTCATACCGTCAGTTCCTGAAACAATAGCTTTTTACTAAGCTTATTAACTATTAAAACTAAACTTTTCCAACTCTTGAGTTTCCCCGTCAGGCACATTTTCCAGATAGAGGCACACCCTTAATCTGAGCAAGAGAGGTGTTCAGACCAGGCCAGGCTGGTTCCAGAGGGTCTGGGGTCCTCCCCAGGTTAGGGGTTGGCATAGGATGAAAGGCCATTCATGGAAGATTTTATTCATTATTTTTAAAGAGAGAGGAAGGGAGAGAGGCAGAAAGGGAGAGAAACATTGATGTTTGGTTGCCTTTCACCTGCCTCCAGCTACGGACCTGGCTGGAGACCTGGCTTGCAACCTGGGCATGTGCCCTGACTGGGAATTAAACCAGTGACACTTGTGTTTGCAGGCTGGTATTCAATACACTGAGCCACACCAGCCAGGGTCTTGGCTTCATTTTGATCTTTGCTTACAGTGTTGAGGCTTTCACCCATCCCTCCTCCACCTCCTCCACACATGTGGTACTTAACCGAAAGAAGCCCATGGCAGTCAAAGTATGGTTCTGGCAGGAAGTTTGAAACCTTCAGCCTTCACTGGGCATAGGAGCCCTTCTTTGGCCAACTCTAAACTGAAATGTGTCCAATAAAATTGTCATTTCCTTATGCTATTCTGATTGTGTTTTTTTTTGCTTCCTTATAGTCTAAATTTGCGGATTTAATTCTCAGCTTCATCTACTGTTGATTCCCTATGAATTATTCATTTCAGTTAGTGTGTCCTTTGTTTCTGACTGGTTCTTTTTTAAGGTTTCCATGTCTTTATTCATGCTGTTGAAGTTCTAAGTTCAGTTACTTTTCCACTAATTAAGTTCACTGAACATTCTTACCAGTGTTTTGAACTCTGCATCTAGTAGATTGCTTTCCTCCATTTTGTTTAGCTCCTTTTCTGTAGTTTTGTTCCATTCTTTCACTTGGGACCATATTTCTTTGTCTCCTCATGTTGGCAGCCTCCCTGTGTTTGTTTCTATGTATTAGGTAGAGCTGCTACATATCCTGGACTTGATGGAGTGGTCTGACATAGGTGACCTTTATCTCACTCAGCCTCAACCATTTGGCTTCAACACCCTTCCCACAAGACTTTTTTTTTTTTTTTTTTTGTATACTCACCTGAGGTTATATCTATTGATTCCAAGGGAGGGGAGGGGAAAGGAGGGGGAGGGAGGAAGGGAGGGAGAGAGAGATTGGCTCTTTCCTGAATGCATCCTGATAGGGGACTGAGCCCAAAACCTAGGCATGTGCCCTGACCAGGAATCAAACCCACAGCCTTTCCATTTACAGGATGATGATGTTCCAATTGAGCTACACCATCCAGGGCTCTGCTGGTTTTTACAGCCACAAGTTATGGGGACTTCTCTTCCTAGTACTGGAACTCTGGGCTTGGGGTCTTGGTGTGGGGCTGGGATTCCTTGCTCCCAAGATATTCTCCTGAATTTTTATCCACCACACGTGGGTGTGGAACCAGCCCCTTTGGCATCTCTGCCTCTCCTACCAGTCTTGATGACACTTCTATAAATCTCTAGTTGTAGGACTTCTATTTGATTAGATTTCAGGTTCTAAAGATGGCTGTTCCATAGTTCTAATATTAATATGGTTGTGGGAGGAGGTGAGTACTATTTACCTACACTGTCACTTAACCAGAAGTCCCACTTCATTAATTTTTATGGCCGAATAATAGTCCACCTATGGATAAAACACATTTATCCATTCATTTGTATCTTATTCATTTGTAAATGGACATCTGGATTGTTTCCCCATTTTGGATATTATGAATAACACTACAGTAAATATGGGCATACATGTTTTTGAGTGAACACATATTTTCATTTCTCTTGGGTATACACCTAGGGTTGAATTGTTGGGTTCTATGGTAATTCTAAATTTAAAGTTGAGGACCTGCCAGACTATTTCCCAAATTGGCTGCACCCCTTTACATTACTACCAGCAGTATATGAATGTCTACCTATCGTCAACAAAGTTTATCACCCTTTTTGATTCTAGCCACCCTAATAGCTGTGAAGTGTTCCCTCACTGGGGTTTTGATTTATGTTTCCTTGATGACTAATGGTGTCCATCATCATTTCACATGCTTTTTGTACATCTTCTTTGGGAAGTGTCTATTTACATCCTTTGACATTTTAAAAGTATACATGACATATTTATTATTGAGGTGTGTTCTTTATTCTTTTTGCCAACAGAGCCATATTTATTTTACTAAAAAGGTATTTGAAATATAACTTCAAGTGTCATTTCCCCTGATGTTCAAGTATCTTAAATTATGTTTAAAGTTTCACAGATAGTTTGAGAGAAAATGCTGTTTGATCTCTTATCTTCCTTTTTTCTTGTCTAACATTTTATTCACTGTATATATGCAATGTACAATACTTGATTCTATCAAATAATCATTCCAAGGCAGTATTTCCCAAAATAGATTCAGGTAAAATGTATGTTTCTGCAATTCACGGACTATCAAAACTTGAGACTTCATTACTGATTTCAATTTTGAGGCCACACACAATATTCAAAATATGTGTAAAAATGGATAAGGCCATGAACGTGAATGAGACCACAGAATTCAGAACAATGAAACTGTTTTGCTTGCATTAGAGCCACAATGCTGAATTTTATCTCATAGCTCTTTCATTTTAGTGTAAGAAGCTTCTGAAATCTACCTTAATTGTACAGCAGATCCTGCAGGAGGCTTCATCAAAGGCTCATTTCCTCTGCCTTTTCCTTTCTTGAGTTTTTTTTTTTTTTTTTTCCAGCTTGTAATTGGCCAGGGTGGCCTTGGTTGTATTTTCAGCCAGCATGGAGCCAGAGGAAGACATAGTCCCTTGTCAATGTGTGTGTGTTTAATCTTCACCCAAGGATATGTTTAATGATTTTAGAGAAGGGAGAGAAACACTGATGTGTGAAACATCAATTGGTTGCTTTCCATATACACCCTGGCCAGGGATTGAACCTGCAACCTAGGTGTGAGCCGTGACTGGGGATCAAACCAGCAACCTTTTTGGTGTAGCGGACAATGCTTAAACCAACTGAGCTCCTTGGCCAGGGTGATAGCTGTGTTTTTGATGGTCAAGGCTTCCTTCACCATCTTTCCTTATCTTCCCTTCCACCCATCTAATGGCTGGCTAGTGATCTGCAGGCAATTGCAGAACCATAGCAAAATGTTTTAAATCTAACATCCACAGTCTTCTTTTTAATCTACTTGAATCTGTCATTTCTTTACATCACATGTTGAAGCTGCACCAATGCTGTGCCAGCATTTTTAATGTCGATGCCCCACATTTATAGAATCTTCATAATCAACAGTCTGCTTCTGATAGAGACTGTTGACCCATCCATGTTGTCGCAAATGGCAGTACTTCATCTTTTCTTACGAGGCAGTAGTATTCCTTTGTATACTACACCACATCTTCTTTATCCAATCATCCATCAAAGAACACTTAGGTTTCCATGTCTTAACCAGTACAATGAACATAGAGTCTATATATCTTTGTGAATAAATGTTTTCAAAAATTTCACGTAGATACCTAGAAGAGGGATTGCTTGGTCATATCAAAGTTCTAGTCTTTAAAAAAAAAAATTCAAATAGTACTTATTGAGCATATGTACTCAGCAGTGTCAAATCTACCACCACTCATGCATAGTGCAGAGGTTACATCATTAGGCAGTATTATATTTTGCTTTATTTTACTTATAAAATTAGCCATTCTTCTAGCTTTTTCATAATATATTTTCTATGCTTCTACAGTATTCCAATTATGTTTCATTGAGCACATATGATTGTGCTCAATAACATTTAATTTTGAATATATTTAGGATTGGAACTTTATTTAAATATCTAAATATAAATATTTAGTATTTATTTAAATACGTGGAAATTCTGCTTATTTCTTAAAGTATATTTTATTGATTATACTGTTACAGTTGTCCCCAAATTTTTTGCCCTTTGCTCCCCTTCACCCGGTACCCCCCTTACCTCTAGCAATCCTAATCCCCTTAGTTCATGTCCATGGGCTGTGCCTGTATGGTCTTTAGCTTCTCCCTTCCCTATACTATTCTTAACATCCCCCTGTCTATTTTGTACCTACCAATTATGCTTCTTAATTCTTGCACCATTTCCCCATTTCTCCTTCTTCCCTCTCCTAACTGATAATCCTCCAAATGATCCCCATATCTATGATTCTATTTCTATTCTGGCTGTTTTTTTTATTTCTTAGATTCTGTTGTTGATAGTTGAGTTTGTTGTCATTTTAAGGTTTATAGTTTTGATCTTCGTTTTCTGAAGTAAGTCCCTTTAACATATAACAATGGCTTGGTGATGAACTCCTTTAGCCTTACCTTGTCAGGGAAGCACTTACACCTGCCCTTCCATTCTAAATGATAGCTTTGCTGGATCATCTTGGTTGTAGGTCTTTGCTTTCCATCACTTTAAAACTTCTTACCAGTCCCTTCTTGCTTGCAAAGCTTCTTTTGACACATCGACTGACAGCCTTATAGGGACCCCTTTGTAGATAACTTTATTCTTTTCTCTTGCTGCTTTTAAGACTTTCTGTTTATCTTTAACCTGTCATTTTAATTATGTCTTGGTGTGTTCCTCCTTGTGTCTAGCTTGTTTTGGGACTGTGCTGTTTGTCTATTTTCTTTGCAAATTAGGTAAGTTTTCTCTCATTATTTTTCCAACTAAGTTTTCAATTTCTTGCTCTTCCTCTTCTCCTTCTGGCACCCCTATGTTTTGGGTGTTGGCACATTTAAAGTTGTCCCAGAGGTTCCTAAGCCTCTTCTCAATTTTTCAATTCTTGTTTTTTCATTCTGTACTGGTTGTCTATTTCTTATGTTCCAAAAAATTGATTTGAACTCCAGCTTCCTTCCTTTCACCACTGGTTTTGTGTGGATTCTCCTTTACTTCACTTAGCCTGGTCTTTATTTCTTCCCTTATGCATTTGTTGTACTTAGTCTTGTCTGTAAAGTCTGTGACCATCAGTGTTTTGAACTCTGCATCTGTCAGGCTGGCTATCTCCTCTGCACTTAGTTCTTACATTAAAACCTTGATCTGCTCTCTTTTGGGCCTTACTTCTGTGTCTCCTCAACTTGACTGTCTTCTGTTTGTCTGTGTCTAAGGTACAGCTGTCATCCTTGTTACATTGTAAGGGGCAGAGCCTTAGGTATTCATCAGGGCTGGATGACCCATTTCACCACTATATGTGGGGGAGGGGTCTGAGAGAGAACAATGCCACTTACTTGGCACTTGCCCCTTTTCCAGGCATTTCTCCTGCTTCTCATATGGGACTGGTGCCCCTCTGGCTGTTGCCCTGGTTGTGGTTTCCAGAGTAGGTGGGTTTGCAGATGTTCTAGGACCATGGGGCCCACAAAATAGACTCTCCTGAGAAACCGGTAGTTCCTTCCACCACCCCAACACTCACTGGTTTTCAGTCAGAAGCAATGAGGCTTTATTTTCCCTGGTACTGGAGCTATGAGCAGTGAGGTCTGGTCTGTGGCTGGGATCACTTCCCAGGTGTCCCTCCTGACTTTTATAATGTGTGATTGGTCTTTCCACTGGCTGGTCACAGCCACTGCCTTGCTGCTTCTGCCACCAGTGTCCTCTTCACCCCTTCTCCATCCCTCCAACCTAAATGGATGAGTATTGCTTCTTCATATCTTTGTTTGTTGGTCTTCCATGCAGTTCAATTTTCTGGTAGTTCTGAGGTACCTGTATTTCTTTTTTTGTTGTTGTGGAGGTTGGTGAAGTGTGTCTGTTTATGCCTCCATCTTGGCTGGAAGTGCTTAATTATTTTTAATCACAGTTTAGTGTTCCTTCTGATATTTCCAGTACCCACTTGGTACCAGTTATTATAATGTTATTTACTATATTTCCTACGCTGCAATTCACATCCCCATCACTATTTTGTAACTACCAATCTGTACTACTTAATCCTTTCACCTTTCTCACCCAGTCACCCAATCCTCTACTCCCACCCCTCTGGCTACCATCTATCTGTCATCATATGGTATTTATCTTACTCTGATTTTTTTCACTTAGCATAATACTCTCTAGGTCCACCCATGTTCTCCCAAATGTTTGCCATTTGTTCTTTTTTATGACCAAGTAATATTCCATTGCATTATGTACCATAGCTGTTTTTATCCATTTATCTAATTAAAAAAATATTTTATTTGTTATTTTTAGAGAGAAGGGCAGGGAAGTAGGAAGAAAGGGAGAGAAACATCAATGTATGGTTGCCTTTCACCTGCCTCCAGCTATGGACCTAGCTGGAGACCTGGCTTGCAACCTAGTTATGTGCCCTGGCTGGGAACCACTCATCTATTGAAGAGCAACTGGATTGCTTCCATATTTTGGCTATTATAAATAGTGTTTTAATAAACATAGGGGTGTGTATATTCTTTTGAATTAGTGTTTTAGGTTTCTTCAGATATATACCCAGAGATAGAATTGCTGAATTGCTGGGTCATAAGGCAGTTCCATTTAAAAAATTTTGGGGGGAACCTCCATACTGCTTTCCACAGTGGCTGCACCAGTTTGCATTTCCACCAGTAGTACAAAAGTGTTCCCTTTTCTCCACATTCTGCCAACACTTGTTTATTGATTTATTGATGATAGCCATTCTGACTATCATCATTGAGGTGATATCTCATTGGGGTTTTAATTTACATTTCTCGGATTGATGTCTGTGGGAGACCACTTTATGTGGTATCAGAAACTGTAGCATCTGTGGCATCTGCACAAGCCAGGCCTGGATTTGATCGAAAATGGGAAGTGGATGGCAGGCATGCCCCGACAGCCCTCAAAGAAACTCCGGTGGGGAATCAGGCCCCAGAATACAATGTGCACTTTGAACCCTGCTCTGCTTTGTGTATGCTCTGATCCTAATTAATGGGTGTTTAAGTTGAGGCACAGAATGAACCCCTGAACTATGTTTTATTAATGCTCTGGTGCCAGCAAGTCTGACCATCCATGACCAAATATTGTTCTCTGTGTTCCTTTGTTTTATAGCTTTCCCCTCCTTAGACATTGATTGATTTATGACAAATATCTGCACTCTGCTTTCTGCACATACCCTAATAAAAACTATATTAAGAAAAGGGAAGGCGCACATTCTCCACTAGAGAGTGGCCAACCCTTTTCTCCCCAGATACTTTGAGTCAGGGTCAGTTCGTTCAATCTGAGATCAGCAGGATGGGGGATCCCCGCAGGTGTCATTGAGCATCTTTAAAAAAAAAAAAAGATTTTATTTATCTTTAGAGAGAGGGGAAGGGAGGGAGAAAGGAAGGGAGAGAAACATCAAACTGTGAGTGATACAAGGATCAGTTGCCTCCCACACGCACACCAACTGGGAATCAAACTGGTGATCCTTTTCAGGATGACACTCAACCAACTGAGCCACACTAATCAGGGCTATCATTGCTCTTTTGAAGGCTGCATTAACACCTTACTAAAATTGGATCAAATGTCAAGACTGTCACCATATGCATCAAGTGAAAAGAGAAATTGTTACTAAAATGCACCTTCTAAAAGGTAACATCATACAGGTGATTTCCACAAAGAAGACTGGGTTGGCCCTTTAAGTTATATATGATTAGAGGCTAGTATATTCAAGGTTTGATCCTTTTACCTGCTCACACAGAGGGAGAAATGTGTCAACATCACAGGTTTCCCTATGTGGGTCAGGCAGGGTATGCCAGGTATCTATACTGATTAGATACCTGGCATACCCTGGTATTACCCTCAGCACTTTTATTAAAGTTCTCTCTTGGGCTTTGTTAACTGAATTGTGTCACATCTCCTTTAAATGAACCTGAACATAAATTTAAAAAGCCAAGTAAAAAGCACAAGCAATATATTATAACTAAGTTGGCAAAACCTAACATAACCTTTTGAATCAGTCATCCTCAAGTGTTGGAGAGATCCTTGAGAGTATGGTTCCAGAACTGTTCTAATAGCTTAGTAACGTTATTTTTGTTTGTGTTGTATTTTTGGTGGTACCTTGCCAGGGTAGTCTGCCCACATGTGGTCACCTGTCCTTTTAGGGGAACACAGATATCTCTGGTTGCGACTAAATACACCAAAGCCAAGTGGTCATCAGCTATGGCAGAGTTTTCCTTCAAGGAAACCATCTGAAACATTAGCTGTTACATGTATTTTTGAGTAATTTTGATGTTGACATTAATGGTGTTGCTTGTTGAATGATTGTCATGTGTGCCCAGGTTAGTTCCAGTGCCTCCCAGGACAATGAGTGCATGAGTGCAATTGGTAGGAAGTCAGTCCATTTTGCCTAGACCTTTAGGTTACAGGTCTCTGAACAGCTTACTATTATGTGGGCCCAGAAAGCCAAGGTTAACAGCAACAAATTTGAGGTAACAGAATATATCTTAGAAATCTGACTCAAATTTATTTCCCTGAGCATTAAAATGAGCCTCTGTAGATTGAGGTTTAATGTGTGCAGACCTTGACTAGTATTTGGTTATTGTGCAGCAAGATATTCCCAAGAGCTCTGGCTGGTGTGGCTCAGTTGGTTGGAGCATCATCCTTTAACTGAAAGGTTGTGGGTTCAATTACTGGTCAGGGCACATACCTAGGTTGTGGGTTTGATCCTTGATTCCAGATCACTGGTCCGGGCACCTACAGGAGGGAACTGATCAATGCTTCTCTCTCCCACTGATGTTTCTCTCTCCATTCCTCTCTCTGTAAAATCATTAAAAAAGAAAGAAAGAAAAAAAAAAAGAGTTGTGTATATTATCACATCACTCTTTACAGTAAAAAAAGAAAAATATATTCCCACAATTTATGACAAAGAAGGTGACATTAGACAAGGAGTTACTGCCAGTTGTGGGATGAGATAGCTACATATTGGCAAAAGCAAAAGGATCTATAAAAATGTGTAAATGAGCTTGATTCTTGGCCAAGGAGTTCTCTAATGCTAATATGATTACCTGTAGTTTAACAGGTTGGCTGTTTGGGTCCAATCTTTGATCAGGGATGGCCTGTTTGAACTAGGGATAAAAATACAGCATCTCTGCAGTGGGCTCCATTAGGTGTAGTGGAAGCACACTTTCTATATAATGTATGATCTGGTCATTTCTTGTTTTCCTAAGAGACTCCCAAAGTGATCAACACATTTGGGAAAGTGACATCCTTCAGAAGAGACTGCATTAATGTGAAGGAAATATACTTCACCCTGCAGGTGGGATATATCAGGAGCACCATTTTCAGCTCTGTGCTTTAAATACTAGTAGCTCGTCAATAAGAACTGTAGTTAGAAAGCCTGAAGACCCTGCATTCTTGACCCAAGGTAAAACTGGTGGCAGGCTGCAGAGCATGATCAACTCAGGGCCTGGGAGGGCCAACATAAAAAAAATTTTGTCAGTCATCAGCAATGGCTGCTCTAACAGTATGCAGCATAGGCTGAGGAAAAGTGTCTTGAATAATAATGCCCTGGGCAATTTTTGTACACCATGGCTGGTCTGGAGAGACCCAGATGCCTCTACAGTAAATGGGTGTGTAAGATGAGTGACTTAGGTCAACAAATTACAGAGCCATTTGTTTTCTCACTTAATTTTTAAGTGTTGTGGAAATAAGAAAGCAGATCTAATAAACATGTGACAGCTGTAGCTGAGGGGAATCAGCTCATTATGTACGTTCTGCCACTGACTGTCATTCTTCTAGCTTACAACCCCTTGGTGTTGCCAAGGGGAAATCATGAAAATAATTTACACAAAACTATCATATACTTGCCACACATAAAAAATTTATTACAGTGGTTTCTTAGTGTGGAAAGCAAAAAGGCTCCTATACCCACACCACCAAAAGGAGCTATCTGAGTAAGAAAGGTAGAATATATACAAAATGGACTAAAGATATCCAGGAACTGTGACAACACCAGCAGGAAAATCCTAACAAAAACCAAACTTTTATTTTTTAATATCCCATTAACACACAACAAACAGTACATTATCAAAAAATTAAGCCCAACTATATATTAGAAATATACTTCAAATCACTGATGAATCCAACATTTTTCTAAATAGAAATATAAAATAATATTCACTAATTTCTGGCCAAGATGGAGGCATAGTTAGGCATGCTGCATCTACCTCAAAGCCATAAAAAACATTCAAGAGCTCCAGGAAATTGAACTGAAGGGAAGTACAACAAAGAAATAAAGAAGAAATACTCATCCAGACAGGTAGGAGGGGTGTAGCAAGACCACAGAGGTCAAGGTGTGTTGGCAGTGGCAGCAGTGACACCAGCAGTGGTGGTCACACTAGTAGCAGTGGTGGCACCTTCAGCAGCAGCTCTGGCAGTGGTGGTGCCAACCTTGGCAGTGGCAGCAGCAGGGGTAGCAACACAGTGTCTGGGGCCAGCCAGCGAAAACAGCAGTAACGTATTACAAAAGTTAAGAAGGAAACTTTTTTAGAGAAACTATCCCAGCCCCAGACCAGACCAGACTAGGAACTTCATGGTTCCAGCTCCAGGGGGGAAATAAAGCCACATTGGTTCTGAATGTGAAAACCAGTGGGTTAGGGTGGAAAGCAAACTACCCATCTCTCAGAAGAGTCCAGTTATTTAGTGGAAAAGGTTGTTTGGTGGAAAAGGGATGAGTGCTGAGCAGGTGGCACTGCTCCCTCTTAGATTCCTCCCCCACATGCAGTGCCACAATGTGGTGCAACAGGCTGTCTCCACACTGACAAATATGGAAGGCTCCACCCCTCACAATGTAACAGGAGTGACAGCTTTACCTAAGACACAAGAGGTAAACACAGGAGCCTGCCAAGTTGAGGAGACAAGGAAGTATGTCTCAAAAGAGGGAACAGATTAAGGTTCCAGTGGGAGAACTAAGTGACAAGGAGGTAGTCAACGTAATAGAGTTCAAAGCACTGGTGATAATGCTGCTAAATAGACTTGACAGATATGCTTAAGTATGGCAAACACATAAGAGAAAAAGAAAAGACTACGCAAAGTGAAACAAATGAAAATCCACACAAAATCAATGATCAAATTAAGAAAACTGGGGTTCAAAGCAATGACTTGAAACATAAAGAAGAAATAAAGTCAACCAGTTCAGACTGAAGAAACAAGAACTGAAAAATATGAAGAGACTTAGGAACCTCTGGGATAATTTTAAATGGGCCTACACCTGAATCATATGGGTGTCAAAAGGAGGAGAGAAAGAGCAAGAAATTGAAAACTTGAAATTGAAAACTTACGTGAAAAAATAATTAAGGAAAACTTCCCTAATTTGGCAAAGGAAATGGATATGCAAGTACAGGAAGCACAGAGTCCCAAACAAGTTAGATCCAAAGAAGACCACATCAAGACACATAATTAAAATGTCACAATTTAAGAAGAGACTCTTAAAAGTAGCAAGAGAAAAGAAGAGTTACCTACTCTTGTAGGACAATCAACTGATTTCCCAAAAGAAGCTTTGCAGGCAAGAAGAGTCTGGCGACAAGTATTCAAAGTGATGAAAAGCAAGGACCTACAACCAAGAACAGCCTATCCAGCAAAGCTATCATTTGAAATGGAAGGACAGATAATGTGCTTCCCAGTAAAGGTAAAGCAAAAGAAGTTCATCATCACCAATTTATTATATGAAATGTTAAAGGGAACCACATAAGAAAAGACCAAAACTATGAACATTAAAATGACAACAAATTCACAACTATCAGCAACAGAATCTATGAAATAAAAACAACAAACTAAGCAAGCAACCAGAAGACGAACAGAATCATAGGTATGGGGATCATTTAGAGGGTTGTCAGCTGGGAGGGTGAAAGGGGTAAATGGAAAGGGGTTAAGAATAATAATCAGGCTCACAATAGGCAGAGGAATGTTAAGAATAGTACAGGAAACGGAGGAGGGAAGATGGCGACAGAGTAGAGAGCAGTGCTGATGGTGTTCTCAAGTACCAAAGCAGCTAGAGGACAGGATAAGGAGCGTGAGACGTCTTCAGGACCCTAGGGATTGGAACGGACAGCATCTGGACACAGGGGAGCAGAGCCCAGAGGCAGAGGAAGCCAGCGGGACAGTAGCCCGCAGGCCCAGAATACAAC
>PVIW01008715.1:0-58159 GCA_004026585.1 Noctilio leporinus | reverse complement strand
TCACTGAGGAAGATATACAAAGGGCCCAGAGGCATATGAAAGAATGCTCAACATCACTAGTCATCAGAGAGATGCAAATTAAAACTACATTAAGATACCACCTCACACCTGTCAGAATGGCAATCATCAGCAAATCAACAAACAACAAGTGTTGGCGAGGATGTGGGGCAAAGGGAACCCTCATACACTGTTGGTGGAATGTAGGCTGGTGCAGCCACTGTGGAAAACAGTATGGGGTTTCCTTAGAAAAACTAAAAATGGAACTGCCTTTTGATCCAGCAATTCCACTACTTGGACTATACCCAAAGAATCCTGAAACACCAATTCATAAGAACCTATGCACACCTATGTTCATAGCGGCACTATTTACAATAGCCAAGTGCTGGAAACAGCCTAAGGGCCCATCAGTGGATGATTGGATCAACAAACTTTGGTACACAATGGAATTCTATATAGCAGAAAGAAAGAAGGAACATGTACCCTTTGCAACAACATGGATGGAACTGGAGAGTATTATGCTTAGTGAAATAAGCCAGTCAGTGAAGGACCAATATCGTATGATCTCACCCATTACGGGACAATAATGAACAAAACTAACAACAAGCAAAACAGAACCAAGTATATGAATACAAGGAATAGGCCTTCAGTGGTCAGGGGGAACGGGGTTGGGGGAAGGGGGAGGCAGAGGCAAAGAAGGGGAGCAGCTTAGACAAGAACCTAGTATAAAGGAACCATGGACATGGACAACAGGTGGGATTGACTTTGGGGGGAATGGGTGGGTGGGGAGGGGGACAGAGGGGAGCAAAAAGGGGATGGATGTAATACAACAACAATAAAATTAAAAAAAAAAAAAGAAAAAAAAGAATAAATATTGTCAATATTATTATGAAAATAGTTTACACCTTGCAGGCCCTCTGAAAGGGTCCCAGAGACCCCAGAGGTTCACTGACCACATTTTGAGAACATTTTGAGATGACTCCCTTGAGAAGCTTCAGGGATGCTGGATTGAATGGATCCTAAAAGTGAAACCCAAAGAAAAGAAGAAAAACAAAGCATAGGGAACCTGGTTTGCCTTTAGCCTTTATGGTTCTAAACCAGCTTCAAGGGCTTGAGTCTCTGAACAAGAAAAGTATCATATATATTCATGTGCTATTGGGCCTTTCCTGCAGATTCAGGGCTTTGAAAACAAAAGACATCATTATTGCTACTGTGCAGCTCTCCCTCAGTTTCCAGGGCAGTTCAGCAGCACTGTCAATCACACACATAGGCACACCATACTAGAGGTCGATCATAAACATTTGAACTATTTTGACTCAATAATGGAAACATTTTGGCTCCAGACTGTGCTGAACTTGGCCCATTTCAGAAATATCCCATAAGACATTCCCAAGGCTCTGGGTAATGCAAACCACTTTCATCCGCTTATCTTAGACAAAAATATGACTGTAAAGGACTTCAACCTCTTCCCAGTAAAAGGGATGGAGTGAATGGTGTTCACAATACAAACCTGCCTTTCTTCCTTACTTGAAAACAACTTCCCATTGCTCATTACAGAATTTTTCAATGTTACAATGATTTTCTTAACAAATGGCATCAAGTACCACCTCTACTTTCTTACCCTTAAACATGAAGGTACCAGAACAAGATCCATCCAGCACATTACCTTAGTCCCATGCTTCAGGAGCTTTGCAAACAATATTAATAGAAGTGGTAGTGAAAGCAGTATTAATGCATCACCTTATGAAGTGCAGGCTCCGTTAGCAAATGTTAGCATTTATTGAGTACATACTTTGTCTACAGTATTGTACTTAAGCCACAAGATGACAGTGATTAACATGTGGCCCATTATTTTTAAGCACTATTTGTCTTTCTGTTTCATGAGGGAACTTTCTCCCTGTATTATGTTGCTAGACTACCATAACAAAGTACCACAGGTTGGGGGACATAAATAATGTCAAGTTATTTCCTCTGAGTTCTGGAAGCTAGAAGTCCAAGGTCAAAGTGTCAACACAGTTGTTTCTTCTGAGGCCTCTCCCCTTGATGTGTAGATGGGTGTTTCTCCCTGTGTGTTCACATGAACTTCCCTCTGTGGTCAGTGTCCTTATCACCTCTTCTAAAGATACCAGTCATATTGGATTAGGAACCGCTATATGACTTCATTGTATCTTAATCAGCACTTTTAAAATTTTATTAACTTTATTGAGATGACATTAACTCATTATATTATGTATGTTTCAAGTGTATAATTCGATAGCATACCATCCATGTATTGCATTGTGTGCTCACTACGGAAAGTCTCCTTCAATTGCCATACATCTGACCCCATTTACCCTTTGCTACCTCCCTTCATTCTCCTCTGGTAATCACCATCCTGTTGTCTTGTCTATGAATTTTGTTTGTTAGTTTTTCTTATCTCTCCACTTGCTGCTTTCTGTTTCATATTCTACATATGAGTAAAATCATATGGTTCTTGACTTCTTCTGTCTGACATATTTCACTCAGCATGATAATCTCAAGGTCCATTCATATTGTTGTAAATGACAGTAATTCATCTTTTCTTATAATTGAGTAGCATTCCATTGTACATATTACCACTTTAAAGGCCCCACCTCCAAAACCAGTCACCTTCTGAGGTACTGGGGATTAGAACTCCAACATACGAATTATGTTCTCAGAGAACATAATTCAACCTAGACCACTATCTCTCCTGTGATCCCTTGAATTTTTTCAGTGTGGGTCTGGCAGCAAACCTATCTACCTTGCTCACCTCTGAGTCTACAGCACTTAGCAAAGGTTTTGGTGTGTAGCAGTGGTTCAATACATATTTCTTGAAAATATAAATATTTTACAAATATTTACTTGTAGAACCACAAGTGTCATAAATGTTAAAATTAGCAAAACCTAAAAACCTTATCTTGAAGTGACTCAGCTCTATAACATCAACTATTAATTAATCACTTATTCTCATACAAAACACCTCAAAGCATTAGAGGCAAAATATTATTATTACATGATGGAATTATTAAGTCTAAAATTATTTTCTTGGTGGTAACAAAATCATTCCATAAACTTACATAACATCTTTATTTTTTTAATTTTTTTCTTTTTTAATTTTATTGTTGTTGTATTACATCCATCCCCTTTTTGCTCCCCTCTGTCCCCCTCCCCACATTTATTTTATTTTAAAGATAAAAGAACCAAAAAACTTTTAGAGTAACATTTCAGAATGAGGTTTAGGATCAATTTACAATGCTGCTGAGTAAAGTTTACTTTAAATGATGCCTAGCCCTGGCTGGTGGCACAGTGAAAAAGGTCTGTAGCTGGAGACAAGTGAAAGGCAACCTTACATAGAAGTCTCTCTTCCTCTCTGCCTCTCTCCCTCCTCCTCTCTCTGAAAAATAGTAAATAAAATATTAAAAATAATAATAAATGATGCCTTACATGAACTAACCTTCTAAATTGACAAGTAATTTTGCATGTGAGAACACAGTTTACAATCCATAGATTGAAAGAATGTTTTTTGGTCAAAATTTCTTCACATATCATTAAATTTTATATTTAAATGAACTCACTTTAATGCATGTTTAAAGTTGGAAATTAAGCAAATCTGGTGGGGGAAGGGTTTCTCTCCCTCTGTCTAGGGGGAAGTAAAAAAAATGAATCTTGTCAAGGCATCCAGTAAAGACAGAACAGTTAAATCACCTGCTCTGTGAACTCATTAGCATGTTGTGTGGCCTGTATATAAGAACTGAAAATCATCCTCACACTGTATCTGGAAAATGATGCATCAGAAGGAAAAGTAGTGCAAAATGCAGCCAGCTTACTAAAGGTCATGGAAAAAATCTAAAAAAAAAAAAAAATTGTTAAGCCCTGGCTGGTGGCACAGTGGATAGGGTGCCAGCCTGTGAAACCTAAGGTCACTGGTTCGATTCCTAGCCAGGGCAATATAACCAGGTTGCAAGCCAGGTCTCCAGCCAGGTCCGTAGCTGGAGACAAGTGAAAGCAACCATACATAGATGTTTCTCTCCCTCTCTGCCTCTCTCCCTTCCTCTCTCTCTAAAGATAATGAATAGAATCTTTACAAAATTAATTAATTAATTAATTTTTAAAAATAGTTGTTCTGAACACCACAAAATTGGCTGAACGCTGAGAAGTGCAAGATTTTTCTCTGCTGATTTTCATCTCCTTCAATGCCGTAGAGTCCTAAAATACTGTTTTTGGAAAGCATCTGAAACAGAAATAGCAGCATTGTGCTGGTCTTGGTGGGCTGTCCTATTTTACAGAGCCTGCAAGCTCTTGTGCCACAGTTGAGGAAAGGCATAATTTTAGGAAATGCAAGCAACCTGGAAACGTACTGACCTACAGGTAACCTATTCAGCAACAGTGAAACATGAAAAAGGATTCTATTTGGAAAAGTACAAGGGGAAAGAAACTTTTCTAAAAAGTGTTTCCATATTTCAGGAACTAAGTCAATGAAAATAGCAGGTATTTCAGATTTCTGCCTTAATGGGTCTGCTCTATTTTGGAAGCCTGGTCTAGGTGATTTCCTCAGAGTAAATAAGTAACTAGGAATTGGGAGCTTGCTTGCAGTGTGGTTCTGAAGTGAGGGAACCCCTCAGCATAGCTCAGCACAGCACACAGAGGAGCAGCAAGTTCAGGGTCACCTCCAGTGCACAGAGTCTCCCCATGCAGATTGCTTGCTAAGTGCCCATCCCTGTGAATAATAATGACCACCGAGAAAACTACTATGCACCCTGCAGACTTTCCAAGATGTATTCTTAGAGAAAGAAGACAACAGTACCTCATATGTGCAGAGTCTCAGATCTGGGCAAGAGAGGAGAATGAAGTTCAACTGTTTATGAAGTCCTAGAAGTCTCCCTCCCTCTGCCTCAGAGAAACACCAGTGGCCAGATGACCATTCATCTGAAGTTCATTCAAAACAAAAAGTACTGGAAAATCTTAGTTTCACATTCAAATTGCGATAACCTATAAAAGCAGGAAACCAAGCCCTAGCTGGTGGCACAGTGGATAAGGCGCCGACCTGTGAACCCAAGTGTCACTGGTTTGATCCCCAGCCAGGGCACATAACCAGGTTGCAAGCCAGGTCTCCAGCCAGGTCCGTAGCTGGAGGCAGGTGAAAGGCAACCATACATTGATGTCTCTCTTCTTCTCTGCCTCTCTTTCTTCCCCTCTCTCTAAAAATAATTAAATAAAATCTTAAAAAAAGAAAAAAGAAAAAATCAGGAAACCTTTGATTTCTTTGTTTGGTTGGTTGGGGATTTTTTCCCTCTTTGTCCTCCATACAGAGGAAATTCTTTTAAAAATATGGAATTTAGCAAACTTTAATCAAGACATGAAAAGCAATGTGAGGAGAGTAGCCCTGGGCCTCAGAATAACAACCTTAAAGAACCAGTGCTGTCTCTAATTCAAAATGGGAAACAAATTTTGCAGAAGTCTTTTCACAAAAGAGTAACTTATAGTAAAAAAATGAGAACATCAAGGTAGCAGAGCAGACATTGGACAAATAAGCACCAGTGGCATCACTGGGTGCCAAATACAGCAGACACCTGGTGAAGCAGCTTCCTGCACATTATCCTGTGGTCGGGGCAGGGAGGGGGGTGCAGGGGACTTGTCATCATGGACCCCCTCGCCTCAGCTGATGTTCATCTCTGGAGAAGCAAGTGTGGAAGACATGACTCTGCCCTGCAGCCAACCCAAGAACAGCCTGATGCACTGGGATCATCAATAAGGGTGACCAGTGCTGGGATTCTTGTCACCACCCTCCTCCCACATCTCAAGAAAGGCAATCCTGAACTAGCCTTCTACCCCTAATCCCCTATCCATGTCTCACAAAGCTGTAATCTGCCTGCAACCTTCAAGGATAGACCCTCAGGAGTACTTTTCTATTTTCAAGGAAGGATGCAAGACCATTTTATAATCTAGGAATTGCAAAACATTTGTCAAGTTGGACAGAAAAAGACCAGAGAATTTATGCTTACTTGACAGTAAACCAATGTTTATATTCTAAGTGTCTTATGTGTTATTGTTGGCCTTTTTGTGATCAATACTTTACAAATATCAATAAGACTCACTATAAGACTCACTTTTGTAAATGTCAACCCACCATGCCAACTCTCACTAACATTCCTGGAGGACACAGGGGTTGGAAAGCCAAGCTTGATGATAGAAAACCCAATCACTTAAACTCCCTTTGTGTTTTCATTACTGTCAATTCTAAAATGAGGATTCTTCCACTCACAGGAAAGATACTATTTTCTGATACTAGTCTGAAATATTTTCAACATAAAAAAAAGACATATATACGGGACAATAATGAACAAAACTAACAACAAGCAAAACAGAACCAGATATATGAATACAGTGAATAGGCCTTCAGTGGTCAGGGGGAGAGGGGTTGTGGGGAGGTGGGAGGCAGAGGCAAGGAAAGGGATCAGCTTAGACAAGAACCTAGTATAAAGGAACCATGGACATGGACAACAAGTGGGATTGACTAGGGGGGATGGGGAGGAGGTGGGTGGGGAGGAGGACAGAGAGGAGCAAAAAGGGGATGGATGTAATACAACAACAATAAAAATTAAAAAGAAACAAAGAAAGAAAGAAAGAAACTGGCCTAAAACAGAATTGGAAATAAATTGCCATAAAAAAAAAGACATATAAAGACTAAAAATTAATAACTCATCACTAACTTCCAGCCCTTCCTCTCCACCTATCATTCAACTTCTATTTTCTTCACTCATTTAAATAAAATTTTCAAAATTTCACAGATCTCAGGTTGGGCAACAAAGGGCAAGAGGGAAGTAGAGGTCACCAGGGTTTGTCAAATGTCCAAGAAACAAGCTCTTACTCTGTCTTAGATTAGGATTACACGGCTTCTTTTAAAAAACACATTGCATCCACAGCCAAAATGGAAGGTGTGTCTAAACCAGGTTTGTTTGTTTGTCTGTTTAATCCAACTGCATGTCATTCAGATAATCCAGGGGAGGCAAAGGAGGAAATGACTTGGACCATGAAACAGGGGCCTCACTGAAGGTAGAGAAAAAGCCAGGAATGTTTTATAGTAAAATTCATAATAAAATGTTCAGGCAGGGAAGGCTAGCTGTGCAGCCTTAGGGGGTACTGCTATTAAAAGTGCTTGTTAATTTGCTGTTTTAAGTGCCATCCACCTAGAATGTCAGAATTCATTATGCATACAGGGGCTATTTACTACCTCATAAGTGTGTAAATAAGAAAAGTGTTGGTGAAAAAGAAAAGGTTTCCAAAGCTAAAAAGCAATTACTCATTCATCAGCTCCCTGAGAACTTCTCCAAGAACTTCTCTGGCCAAAACAAAAGTCTTTGTCCTGAGCAGTAAAACCTTCCTGGTTCTAGCCCTGGCTGGTAGCACAGTAGTTAAGGTGCCGGCCTGCGAACTCAAAGGTCGCAGGTTCGATTCCCCAGCCACGGCACATAACCAGGTTGCAAGCTAGGTCTCCAGTCAGGTCTGTGGCTGGAGGCAGGTGAAATGCAACCATACATCCATGTCTCTCTCCCTCTCTGCCTCTCTCCCTTCCCCTCTTTCTAAAAATAATTAAATAAAATCTTTAAAAAAAAAAAACCTTCCTGGTTCTATTTTGAATATTTATGACAAATCTGAGCCACGGTTAGATCAGAGTGTGTTTCTTGAGGAAAAAGATACACACACATCCATGCCCCCAGTGCCTGCAGTCAGCAGACACTTGGACATGGAAAAAGTGAGGGAAAGGGAAGGAGGAGAAGAAAGGGATAAGAAACAGAAGAAAATCACATTAGGTCCTCTTCATGCAGGGGCAAACAGTCCCATGTCAAATTCAATTGTTTAGAAATTGGTTTAGACTGACAATATTTATTTGTCCCCACCATGTGCTAAATCCTGCATTGCTACTAGAGACACAGTACCCAAAACTGTGCCTGGTGCATAGTATGCACTCAAAACTATTTGTTTGCTGAATGAATGATGAGCAAGGTAGATGACCACCCTATTCTCCATCCTAGAGTAAAGGTGACGAATCTAAATGCCTCTCCCGTGTGCAGGCTCTGGCTGGTGGCACAGTGAATAAGATGCTGGCCTTCGAACCCAAATGCCACTCCCTCTTCTAAGAGAAAATGTGCCTTTCCCCAGCCCAGTGAATGAACTGTGTTATCGCAGGAGTTTTGGGAAGTTCCCCCTAGTCCATCAAAAATATTGTCCATTTGCTAAATGAACAAACTATGACCAAAATTTCCCTTTTATATGAGAAGCCGACTTCTCACATTCAACACACATTTCTGGTTCTGTAAGTCAGAAAACAAGAAAGTATTATTAGGATAATAAAGACTACATTCATCTTAAACTCAAGGCCAGCATAATACTTAGTGGTAAAATACTAGAAACAGTCTTATTAAATTATGGGAGAAATAAAATACTCACTATCACCATTATTATTTACCATTTACCTTTGTCTAGCCAATGCAATAAAACATGACACAGGAAAAAGAGGTCCAGTGTTTGGCAGCATTTCCCAAAACATCATCTCTGGAACAGTAGATTTGTGGAATGTTAAAGCAGAGTTAAAGTTTCCATGTTGTAAGACTTCTCAAATTCTTAAATATCCTGACACTTACTATGAATCTCCAAAAGAGAACACCCCCAGCACTTCCCAACATTTTGAATATTGCATTGTTTGTTAGTTTTTTCATAGAGAATTAGAGAAGTCTTGTGCTCCTTGAAACACCCTTTGGGAAACTACTTTTGTTTCTGACTCCTAGATATTTTCATTTATTTTTTAGTTGAATATATCTGTTGTCTAAGAACTAAAATAATAGTTAAGAA
The DNA here is from genome assembly GCA_004026585.1 of Noctilio leporinus. Taxonomy (NCBI): domain Eukaryota; kingdom Metazoa; phylum Chordata; class Mammalia; order Chiroptera; family Noctilionidae; genus Noctilio; species Noctilio leporinus. The sequence goes on along the minus strand of PVIW01008715.1, from coordinate 49,312 downwards.
TGAGGACTTTAGAGTCAGAAAAATCTCAGTTTGAATCCTATATTAGCTACTGACTAAATGAATGACCAAGGGAGATCTTTTCATCTTCCTTGAGTTTCAGTTTTCTCCTCTATAAAATGGAGATCATGTTGTCTACCTTAGAAAATACTGTACATATTAGATTAGCTAATATATATAAAGTTGCTTATCTTCAGGCATAGTTTAAAAATTGAATTACAACAGTCATGAGATACAACCTCCATTATGGCTGGGAGAGATACATTGAGACGGTACTCTCTTACAGCTAGCAAAGCTGTCATTATTACAACTTCAGAGAAAGGAACTTGATGGTTTAATCAAAAGACTTAAAATCATATCTTTAGATCCAGTACTTTCACATGAAAATGTTTTAAAAGTTTTTTATGGTATTGAAGTTTTGGGAAGAATACAAATGTCCGTCAATAAGGTGCTGATGAAATAACTCACATTACAGATATTAGGATCTGTCATTTGTTAGTGCGATATTTCCTACTGTACATAGCCTTGTTGGAAGGCAGGGCTGGTCAACTCAAAAAAAAAAAAAAAAGAATAATAAAAGAAATGGGGAAGCCAAAGAGCTTATGCATGACACATGTACATGAATGAAGGGGGGTATTGTTGAAGGAAATGGGAGGTACTGGGGGAAAACTTGGGACAACTGTAATAGCATAATCAATAAAATATATTTAAAAACTAAAAAAAAAAAAAAAAAAAAGAGTAGCAAGAGCTCTTCTCTGGAGCAAGCCCCGGGCAGAAATCTGATTCAGACTTGTCCAATCATCATCTCTCTCTCTCTCTCAGGACTTTGACTCTACCGCTAGTGAGAAATTATTAGTTTATAAATTATAAACCCATTACCTTAGCTGTTTCCTGGTGTGTATGTGTATATGTGTGTGTCTGTGTGTAACATCAATGTTGTCCTAAGTCTCATTAGAGGTGTGTCTATTTTATTGTTCTTTAAGAAACACCTTTTGGTTCTTTAAATTATCTAAATTTTACAGAAGCAAGTTGTCTATTTGATTTCTGCCATCATCTTCATGATTTCCTTCTTTCTTGAATGTAAAAGATATTTGCCATGTACCCACCCACACCAAGTCTTGCTAATTTCTCATGTAATGAATTATGTCTTCCAAGATGGAAATCAGAAACTTGCCTTCCCAACTCCCCTAGAGCTAGATAGACTTTGCACATGTGACTTAGACTCTGCTAATCAGACCCTCCTGTGTGAGACTATTTGTGAGAGAACTGGAGGAAACAGGTGCCACATGCATGGAATGTAGAAACTCCTTTCTGGCCAAGGTGACCTCAGGGGCATTAACTGATCTTGAAGACCCTGACATTTAAGGTTATTAGTGGTGCTGCAATGGCAACAACTGTATAGGGGTCTTTCTGCAGTTTTTTTTTTTTTTTTTTTTTTTTTTTCTTTTGGGATTTGATTTTATTCTGGTAATGCAGCCTCCAAAACAGACTCTTCAGCCCTCCAAAACTAGAGTTTTTAAATATTATCTAATAAATGCCACTTTTTCCTAACTCTAGCCAGTGTGAGCTCTATTGTTTCTAAATAAGAATTCAGACCAATGCATTGTTTCTCTGAATTGTGTACTACTCTGCTTTCAGCTTTTTGAGTTGAACCATTAATTTGTTTCCTCTCAATCTTTCTTAATGTCTGATCATTGCTTTGAAAACTATAAATATCCTTTTAAGCAATGCTTCAGCTAGTATGACATGGAATGCTTTGTCATCAGCTCTCAGTATTTCATAAGCTTTTTTTATAAGCTTATTTCATAAGCATATTTTGATAAGCTTTGTAATGCAATCATTATTTTGTACTTATTTTAATATTCACTAACATGTTTTTCAAGCTATCCCTTTCTTATCCTTGTTACGAACACCTAAACTTATTGTATTGTGGTGTATGAATATGGTTCATACAATGTTAATTCCTTGGACTTTACTGAGACTTCCTTTGTGGTGTAGATCATGGTCAACTTTTGTCAATGCCCCTTATTTGATCAAAAAACACATGTCTATTCTATATTTATTGCCAGTGGTTTCCAAATGGAGTTCAGCTGACAGGTTACATCAGACTCATATGAATCACTGTTTAAAAACAGATTGCCATAGACCTCATGCTAAAATATATCTAAATCCCTGAGGTGAGACTCTTGAATAGGTGTGTTAACCAGCAATTTCAGGTAACTCTAATGGTCATTTTAGGAAGCACTATCTTTTGCTTCTATCCCACCATATCCCTACATACAAAAAGGAACAAAGACAAAATTACAAGAGTCAGAGAAATAGAATCCTATAATTTTGAAGAAAGAGAGTCTATATCCTTGGATGCTACTTTTTTCCACCAGTCAAAGTCATCTCTATTAGATTATTCTTCTGTATATCTACCTTAAATGCCTCGTGCATGCATTTCCCCTTCCCTCCCTCCTAAAGAATCCAGATTTCATTTCTTAATCTCATGACACATGTAAGACTATGTGATTTAGAGGAGATTCAGCCCATTCACAGCTCCAGGGAGGTGTCATTAATCCAAGCCAATCCTACTGTACTTGCCTACTATTGGTTTAGATAGTCTATGAATGACATTTCGCTGGAAATTATTACTGATCCAAAGAGAAGCATGGGATCTAAACTTCTTTTTAAAAAATGACCCTGGCTGGCGTGGCTCAGTGGATTGAGCATGGGCATGCAAATGAAACAGTCGCTGGTTCAATTGCCAGTCAGGGCGCATGCCTGGGTTGTGGGCCAGGCCCCCAGCTGAGGGCATGGAATAGTGGCCATTCACTGGTGTTTCTCTCCCTGTCTTCCCCCCTCTCTTCCCCTCTTTTTAAAAAGTAATAAATAAAATCTTTAAAATAAATAAATGCATTTTTTAAATAAAATAAAAAATAAAAAGTGAAGGAGGAGAACTTTCATTACACTGTTGAGGATTTCTTTCCTGATATATCCTTCTAGATGCTAACAATGAAGCATACTCTATCTTAAAACCAGAACATAAACAAGTTTTCAGATGAAGTGGATTCTGTGACCAGCAGAGTAGAAGAACAGAAAGAATTGTGGCTTCACTGATGCCATTGAGCTACTAAAACAAATAGCTCCAGAACCAGCCCTACACCAAGATTTTTGGTTATGTGAGATAGTATGCTTAGTCTGTTAGTAAGAATTTCAGCTGCATGCAGCCTGAATCATCCTGATACACTCTTTCACTCTAGTTTAAATACTCACTTTGATTTTCTTTTCTTAAGAGGTTATTTATTTATCTTTAGAGCAAGAAGGATGGATGGAGAAAGAGAAAAAAGAACCATCAACGCAAAAGAAATACACCGATGAGTTGCTATGCGCACCTTCTGGGGACAAAACCTGCAACCCAGGCCTGTGCCCTGACCAGGAATCAGACTGAAGACCTTTCACCTCATGGGATGAGGCTCAGCCAACTGAGCCACACTGGTCAGCAACTCACTTTGACTTTCAAAGTATGAATCTTTCACCTACTTAAAGGCCACAAGTAAAACTCTCCTTCTGCTTTCTTAAAACTGCATGCTCCTCAGCTCTGTTATCTTTTCAACACAATTGTCATCCTTCATCCTTTTTATCATTCATAATTCTCTTCTGAACCAACTCCAAGTCCCCCCCTGGCATTTTGAGTTCCAGACCTGCCAACATTACCTACTACAATTGGAACAGTGCTGAAGTTAAGAATCTCCTCCAATCTGTCACTTATCTACGTTAATTCCACAGCCAGACTTCACTTCCTATAGAGTTTAGGAATCATGTGGCTAATGTGGGAAAAATCAGCACATCTGCAAACATATTCCACTAAAATGTGAGTATCTCAGGGAAAATTAAAGTCAGGTAATTGTTAAAAGCATTGCAATCTACTGTGCTATATTGTAAGTAAAACGTCTACAATGTCATGTGTTCATAACAGAACAGTAGGTATTTAGAGGGTGACTATCCAGAAAAACAAGATCTCAGAAGTCAGACTATATCTCTTTTTATTAGCATTGTCTTTCCCATTCTGAACAACCAGCACCTAGAGTGGAGAATGTCAGTCTAGGCACCTTGGTCTGCTTAACATTCTTTGAATGTCCTAAGTTCATTTCTTAGGAGTTTCATATTGTGTTAATATCTTCTGCTCCATCTGCCTAGATCTTTTCATAGCTGACTCATCTCAATCAAGTCCCACATCAATGTCACTCCAAGGAAGGCTTTCTTGACCTACCACCCACCAATAGCCATTTCTCTATTGTGTCACCCTCTTATGTTACCTTTACTTCTTACTGAAGATGCACAGAATATGCTAACCCAAAATATGCCCCTTTGACATAAAAATCATTTTAAAGAGACAGAAGACACAAGAGATACTCTAAGAACTGAGCAGAAGTTACCCTGTGTAGGGGACATTTACATTTATAATACAAATATTCATGTATAAGTGTTTCCCTCTCTGTACCAGGAAGAAAAGGGTGAGATTAAATTACAAGAAATTCTTTGCAATGGAAAAGGCACCTACTTGAATCTACATAACAACCTTACCCTTGTTTACTGGGTTTTTAAAAAATATTTATTTATTGGATCCCCCACCCCACAACATCTTGCTATTTATTGTCTTTAGCTAAATACTGTATTTAATGTGGTGGCTTAGGCCACTTTAGGGAGTACTCAGTTTTCTTGGGATTTCTTCCATGTATACAGGAAATATACATGCTGTTAAACTTGTACCAGTTTATTTCTTGTTTATCAGTATTTTATTAAAAGGGTCTCAAAAAAAGAGCCTATGAGAATAAAGAAAATATTATTTTTCCTACATTTATCATCAGAAATTTTCTTCTTTACGTGTGAATTTATTTCTAGTAAGTCTTCATACCACTTTCTCCATCTGAAAGGTTGTTTACTTTTGTTTGTTTGTTTTTGTACAGGGCATGCACAATCAATTGGCAATAACTTTGAATCTCCTTATTTCACCTGCTTCTTATTAATTTTGGAAAACTATGTTTCAAGGTTATGATTTAACATTATTGTTTCAAATATAAAGCATTAAATTCTGACAGCAACCATCATGTCAAAGGAATACAATGTTAGAGCAACCATAATTTCTGGACTGCATGAAGGGCCAACTGCTAAGGAAATTGTGAACTTCAATAACATCCCTTTATGTACAGTTGACAATTCGAAGAAGGTGTATGATGCTGATCCTGATGTCACTACACCAATGAAAACGCATAAGGTACAAAAGGATCACACAAATCCAGATATTGTACACAGAATCCAGGAGATCATCAATGAAGATCCAGGATGTTTACCGTGACATTTTGAGAGTAGCTGTACTGTGGACGAAGCAAGTTGAAAATGGACGTCTTTTTATCTTCCAACAGGATGGTGCACCAGCACATAATGCCAAAAAGATGCAAGAATTTCTCAGTGGCAATGCTCCTGAATTCTAGTCAAAGGAAATCTCACTGCCTAGGTCACTAGATGCAAGTCCTTTAGGCTATAATGTATGCAGCATTTGTGAGAGAGAAGTTAATAAACAACTTATTCCAATAAAGAGGCTGTTAAAGCTAAGATTGAAAACATTATGATGTCCATGGATAAAGAAGAGTTAATTAAAGCATATTCAAGATTCCCAAGTCAAATGAAGTCTATTCACCCTGGCTGGTGGCTCAGTGCATAGGCACTGGCCTGCGATTCCCCAGCCAGGGCACATAACCAGGTTGCAAGCCAGGTCTCCAGCCAGGTCTATAGTTGGAGGCAGGTGAAAGGCAACCATACATTGATGTTTCTCTCCCTCTCTGCCTCTCTCCCTTCCCCTCTTCTGGAAATAATAGAACCTTTAATAAATAAATAGATAAATAAATCAAGTCTATTATTGCAGCAAGTGGAGACATTTTTAAACAATTTAAAAAATAAAGACTATGTTTATGTATTTACATATAAGAATAAATTTATTTCAAAATATAATACTTTTTTGGTATGTTGTTTATTTTACTAAAATTTTGCCAATTGATTCAATGCACCCAGTATATCTGTTTGTTGTCTGTCTTCCCAACCTTCAAATTTAACCTTTGAAAACAGAAACCTTCACTATTATCCCCTGAATGTTTCCCTCACACCTAGTACAGTGTCTAGCACAGAGTAGCATTCAAAAATAATTTGTGGAACAACAGAATTAGCTGATTAAATGAGAACTCCAGGGCCTGAGCAACCCCTAGTCCCCAGCATTCGACACTCCATCTCCTCTGCTTCTTTCGTGGGTTGGTTCTTTTCTGTTATAAATGGTCTCTGCCAAAGAGCCAGGAAAGTGACAAGGTGGTCACAGAAAGTTCCAAGGATGCATCCTTATGACTTCTGATCTAGGAAGGAAAAGAACAAGCCTCTCTCTTATATTTACTAACAATCCCAGGGAAGGGCTCTAAGTGACCAAGATTGATCCCATGCCTACACTTGGCCAACCAAGTGGCCAAAGGATGGGTGATATAGACAGGCATAGGTCACATGAACCCACATCTTAGTGTATCATAATAATGTGATAGTACTAGGATGACATTGAGTGAGAAGAGAAGAGTTCTCCTTAAGGATACAAAGATTCTGTCACCAGTAGAAGAAAGGGAAGATGCCAGGAAAACTATTTATATAGTTTTTTTATACAAGTTTTTTTCAAATACACTTTTATCCTATTCTTCAACACACTGCTCTCTTGAAATTGAGATATTAATGAAAATGTCATTATTGACCTCAGTCTACTGTTACTCTTTCAATGCCTCCATCTGCCTAGTTTCAAAGAGTGAGGATATATTTATAGCTCTCTTTAAAGGATTACTAGAATAGTTAATAGGTGTTTGCAAAGTTGTTCATGTCTCAAAAAGACAAAGTTAATTACAAGTAATCACACAAAAATGGAAGCAAAATTTAGAAGTTTTAAACTTATTTAAAATTTCATTATTAAATCTTTTTAAAGTAATATTTATCAATTCCCAGCCAGGGCACATAACCAGGCTGCAAGCCAGGTCTCCAGCCAGGTCTGTAGCTGGAGGCAGGTAAAAGGCAACCATACATTGATGTTTCTCTCCCTCTCTCCCTCTCTGCCTCTCTCCCTTCCTCTCTTTCTGGAAATAATAAATAAAATATTTTTAAAAATAAAATTAAGTTAAAATTTAAAAATAAAGTAGTATTTAAAGCTTTAAGAGTAGTTTAGACAAAGGTAGCTTTAATTATGCAAGTGAAGTATCTGCATTATTTGAATAACATTATTCTAGTCCCATCAATTAAAATTCCATGTTTAACCCAAGGTATGAGGGTAAATTGCACTGTCATTATATCAAAAAAATAAGAGAAAACTAGAAGAAAAAGTACAAATAATATAGTCCAAAAAATATTTTTAAGGGCTATTACCAACACTACACTTTGTAGCCACAGCCAAAGTCCAGACATCAATCAAATCTTGACCTTGAAACAATTTCCTAGTTAGAAAAGGATCGGGAATACATTACAATAAAATTGAGGCATTCAAATTATTTATTATTTTTATATCACTATGAATTTATACAAGGTATTAGAGATTTATTCTCCAGTCACACTTACCTGCTATATGCATACACATTCTTTTCCTTTTAGTTAAATCCCTATGTCTATAAATGCACAGTAATTCAACTTCGTTGTTTTTTGTAACTGATTTACAGATGGAAAATTCTTCAGGCTCAGATCTTTTCTGAGAGCCCTCCAACTGCAGAAGTTTTCCATAGGCAGAAACCACAAAACAAAGAGAAGTTTATTAAATTCCATTTGTGCAAAGCTCAGTAGGGCAGATTCCCTCAGCCTGATGCCAACATCTACCCACTACCTGCACAAGCAGCTAACCAAAGATGGGTAATACTTAAACCTGCTTTCCAGATGAAAATGCTTCCTCAAGGGTCTATCACTCCTAACACTCTTTACTTTGACCTTCTCTGACACCAGCCCAGGCCCCACAAACACACTCTGTCTCTGTATTCAAGTAAGCATCACTACCCAAATGGTCTACATAGTCCCTTCTATCCCCAAAATCCTGTCTGCCCCGTTGGCCTGTTTTACTGTTCCACATTCATTTTGTTCCAAAACTTGGGTTCTGGTGGTTTAGTTTATATTTTCATATCCACAAACTTAATTTTCTTTCAATGGGAGAAGAAAACTTTAAGAGGCCCCGTTTTGCTGAATGAAAAGTTGACAAATGGGAACAACTCACATTTTTTTTCAAGTTCTTTACATTTTAACTTCAGAGTCTAGAAAAGTAAATAGGTTAATGTCTGACTCATCAAGTATGTTGGTCTTTTTTAAAGCTTAGAACTAGTGGCAACTGAGTATCTCATTAGGCTTGCTACAATGAACATCTCAACCCATGGGCAATCTTCATTTGCTAGCTTATAACCAACCAATGTTAAACAGAAGTTATGTTTGACATATATATGGAAAATACATATATTTGGAAAAAAATATATAGTCTCTCCATTTTTAATATTATATAGTATATATAATCTCTGTAATTGGAAAAATAAAATTTTGAGTCTATCTTGGATAGGGAAAGTGAGGTTGGTGGAACATTACAACAGAACAGACAACAAAGTTATAAAAGCACTCTGGCCACCAATCTAGAGATGAACTTTAGTTGCAAAAGCCAGTAATTAAAAGAAGAAAGAAAAAGACCTGGAGTAAAGTAAAGCTGTTTACCCTGGCCTGTGTTGCTCTGTTGGTGGGAGCACAGCCCTGGCAGGCCAAAAGGTCGCAGGATAAATTCCTGGTCAGGGCACATGCTTGGGTTGCGGATGGGTCTGGTCAAGGCCTGTGCAGAAGGCAACCTCTTACATTATGATTCTCTCCATCTCTTTCTGCCTCTTTTTCCCTCTCTAGAATCAATAAAAGAAAACAAATTTAATATTTAAAAAAGTTATTTTGTGCCAGATCGTTTTAAGAGTAAGACTTTACATGAATGATTTACTTAAATGGCTAGTAAATTATGAAAGTGTTTATATTTGTAAAATATGTATCTTGGAGGAAGTCATCTGGTAGCTTACACTTCTAAGGGAAAGTCGAAAATTCATGATCAATCGTTGGTCTACCGCAGAGAAATCTGTAAACCCCAGGGGCCTAAAATTCTTAAAAGGCCATTCTAGCGTCAGATGGTCTCCATTGTTTTTCCATTTTCCTGGCCTTCCGCTTTTCTTTTCTTAAAAACCTGCTTATAAGATTTGTATTTGAAGAAGTTCAGGAGGTCACTTTCCACCTCACTGTGCCCCTCCTGGATCAGCAAAGCAGCCGTGTCCCGACTCCCTCCTAAACTGTCCGAGTCTCAGTGCCCCGGAGCCGCGGCATTACCTGAGGTTTCTCGCCTCTTGGCCGCTGCAGGGCTTGGTTTTGCTTTTGGAGAGGCAAGCCTGCCCTTCTTACTCCGCTCTGCGCCTCTTCCCGAGTGCAGGAAATGCCTCGCCCCAAGAGCGGCCGTTTATTGTGTGCCTTTCCAAGCAATGTTTGAAGACATGTCCCAAGCCTGAGAGGAACCTGACCAAAGACCATGCAGAGAGACTTGAAAGGCACTAAAACGAAAATACTCTCCCCGATTTCCACACCTATCTTCTTAAATTGTCGCCCTTTGCGCCCCGTTTCCGTTTCACTCCTACTGGACAAGGAAGGACACCGTTCCTCTGAAGGCGCTGTAACGTACTGCTGCCCAAAGCACCCATCACTCTCAAACAATTTTGAGACGGGAACTCAGCCGTCAGGATGATGCGGCTGAATAGTGAAGAGGTAGCGCTAAACCAAGTCTGACTCTGGTCACCAGACCCCTTCTGGCAGAGTTAGGCCTGTCTCAACGCTCAGAAGCGTCCGGTGGCCGTGCGCGCACCTGCCTCGCCCGCTGCAGCTCCGATTTGAGCCTTGGGCGGGGAAGTCCTGTCCTGGCTTTTTCGCACTTTCAGCTCCGCTTATAACTTTTAATTCTTAATCGAGTTTTAAAACTAAAAAAACTAGGAGTTTGGTTAAACCTGGAACACTCTCAGGGGCCCAGTTATTCCTAGGCCCTAAAGGCCACAATCGGAAATCACCGCGGGGAAAGCAGGCCCAGGGTCAGAGGAATCTGCATGGTCAATATCACACCCTGTGTTTGTTGGGCACCCCCCACGGTGCTACTCGATGTTCTACGAGCATTGCGTGCCTTAATTCGTTTAATCCTCCCAGTCACTTTATCGTGTAGCTATTTCGATCCCAATAGCAGAAATGACTAGTTTGAAATCCAGAAAAATAACTTGTTCAAGGTCATGCAACTAGTAAATGCGAAGTGTATGGGGGGGGGGGGTGAGGTAACACAGAAAATAAAACTGCATTTATAGGCAAAAAAGCATTTATGACCTTAGTATTTCAAACCGCAGATTACATTTCAGAATTAAAGATGCCCGAAACTCGCGGGGTTAACTGGAGGTGTCCAGAGGTGGCCCTTTGTATCCTGGCTCACCGGAGGCTGAGGGACTGAAGCACTCCGGTCGGACTGTGTGGGATCTTTGCCTGGCTCGCCGCCTCCCACAGAGCGGTCCAGAGCCAAAGCTCGTTGCAAACGGGAAATGGGGAGAAAGGAGGAAATATCCTTCTGAAACAAACACACGAGGTAGCTGCTTTGCTTGCGGCCGACGTCTGAGGAAACCCCACCAGATGCCCTTGCCACTCATGCAGCAGCACGCCAGCAAGTTTTTCTCGCTGGGCTTTCATGCTTTCCGGGTGATATCTAAGGACCAACAGTCTCTTCCAGTGCAGATCAGTTATTTATGGCTCGACCCCCAGTGAGTGAGCCCAGGTCCCACACAGCCCAACTGCCTGTGCCCGGCGTTGTTAAACAGGTGCTTCCGTAAGGCACACTTTGCTTGGGACAAGTGACGCTTTATACTCTCCTGGAGTGACCTTCTTTCGCAGCGCTCAACTACACACACACACACACACACTCACTCCTTCACAGTGCCCTGCGTGAGTTCCAGGCACTGATCTACAGCGCCTCCAGGGCGAGCATCCAGGCCCCGGTGATGCGAAATAGTCGAATCCCTCCACGGCTGTGTGAACCCCATCAAAAGAAACATTCCACCATCCAATGAGAATTCGTGTTCCACGCCGCGCTGACACATCCTGAGAGACCCCAGCCCAACAATGGTGGGCTTAAATTTATAGACAATGGACACATATTTTCCTTATTAAGGACAAAACCAATATGCATATCTGAGGTTGCTCAGGGGAAGAAAGATCCGAAGTACACATGAAACTTACAGAGTAGCTTAAACAGCTGTTCTTTGGAGGGTGGGAGGGCAAAAACCAACAGTATAAATGTGTATATGTCAATAAATGGTAATGCTTTTTATAATTTTATTTCATCTTTATAGTTACCATGGGAGGGGACTTGTTGCTATTTTTATTATTTCTATTTTTCAAAAAAAAAAAAATACTGAAGTTCAGAGACTTACCCAATGTCACCAGAAGCAGATGTATTGTCAAACGAGATCTAGAGCTACCTATGACCGCTGCATAGGTCACTACCTATGACCATCTGATCAGGGTTGCATTGAAGGTGAGGAAAATGATAAGAACTTCAGTAAAATACATTGTTTGGATGCAGAAAATCAGACAAATCAATAAAATATTTGTACAGAGTCCTAGTGTGGACTGCTTTTGGGGGGTATGGGCCAACCAGCACCTGGTGGTCCAACTCCCCTATACACAAACACTAATCCCTTCACTTCTCTAGCCTAATCCAAAATCAGCCCACAGGCACTTTGAAGCAATACAAAAAAAAAAAAAAATCTTTCCTGATTGGCCACTCAGTTGGAAACTACTCTATGGTCCACATAAACACACATACACATACACATCTATTTTGAGAACGCATGTGATCTTGCAATAAAATAAATGTCACACGCCCCTGGCTGGTAGCACAGTGGTTAAGGTGCCAGCCTGAGAACCCAAAGGTCGCAGGTTCGATTCCCCAACCAGGGCACATAACCAGGTTGCAAACCAGGTCTCCAGTCAGATCTGTTGCTGGAGGCAGGTAAAACACAACCATACATTAATGTCTCTCTCCTTCTCTGCCTCTCTCCCTTCCCCTCTTTCTAAAAAATAATGAAATAAAATCTTTTTTAAAAATAAATAAATGTCATATGCATGATCTGGTACGCTTGTACAGAAGGGGTGTGGCATCAGCTCTCCTAGCTGAACCAAGGAGGGACTCCCTTTCACAGCCCACAGCTAAAGCATACACCCCTGGCCCCAGTGAGGGTGGGGTGGGACAAAGCCTGGCAAATGCCAAGAAACCTGGCTGGAAGTCACTTGGAAGAGCGGCAAAATGTGGAGTTCTGTTTGTAAAACATACATCCAGAACAATGTTCCTAGCCCAATTTTGAACCTCACCAAGGAAGAGTGCTTGTCTACACCAAATGTAATTTTAGGTATGAAAGAGCTACAACTGGAGGGCACAGGGAGATGTAATAAGGTGCATTATTAGAACATGATATATGAATTTGCCCTGAAATAGTTTGGCAAAAAATGAAAATAAAAAAGATAATGAAGCAAGTGTCAGAAAACCTCCATAGTTGTTAAATCCAGGTGATGGGTATATGAGGGAGAGCTTGCTATATATCCTATCTACTATTTATGTGTACCCAGAAGACAAAAGTGGTTTTGGAGCTACTTCACTGTGAGAACGCTTAAGTCCACCTTCCCCTGGATACCCAGCTCCAGAGCCAGCCGAAACTGGCTTCTCCGGCAGTTCAGTGGTTTGTTTATTTCCTACCGGACCTCAAGACAGCTCACGGTGTAACCTAGACGCTTCAGCAACCAAAATAATTAACAGAATCCTAAATCTCTTCACCAAGTTTGAATTTCTTCAAACATCCCTAAGCATGTTTGCAATAGACAGAATTCATTTCAATAAAGGTATACAAGTATGTGGCTATTTTTCTCTGTATTTTAACAGGGTGGAGGCGTAGAAAAAGAACGTGTCCTAAGGTGGCCAACCAAGGACGAGGTAAGCTACAATATTTAAAGGAAACTATCCACCTGAGGAACGAACTCTCGCCGCAAGCGTGGAGAGCCTTAGGCTGGTGAAGGGAAGCAAGGGTGATGGACCAACCCAAGGTGGCTTCACCGACCGTGACTCTCGAGAGCCTGGCGCCACCCAGCGGAAGCGAGAGCTCTTGCTCATCCTCAGCGCTGTCGCTCTAGGGAAGGCACTGCCCAAGACTCAAAGTGATCTGAGGACTCTGCTTGGGAGGGAAGTTGAAGCCTGTTTGAGGACTACGAAAAAAAAAAAAAAAAAATTCCCGGCCTTTGCGGTTCAGTGCTCTCCATCTAGACACTGTGACCAAGCCCCCAAAGCATGTCAGTCAGGGCTCGACTCCCCTTTTCCCCTGACCCCCAAGATGAAAAGCACCTTCCTAAAGTGCAAACTACCCCCAAGGAGAAGAATTTAGTGTTAACACTCAACGCAGAGCGAGAAACCTGTGTTGGCCTTGCTGGCTCAGTGATAGCAGGCACCCAGGAGAGTAAAAGTAGAGGGTGGGGAAAAGGGCGAGAAGGGCTTCGTAAATCATTTGGAGGGATTTTTGGCCTGAATCCCTGTTTCCGAAAGGTTGCGGGGATGGCTTTGACATTGATTATATAGCTGTTCTCTTTTCAAGTGCGCGCCCCTCCCCACCGCAGCCCCTCTGGTGTGTGAGGATTGTGTTTGAAAGAGAGGAAGCATTCTTGAAGTGGTGGGTGATGGATTGTCTAAACCCTTCGGGGACATTTTGGGCGGTGGTTTTTGAGGCAGCTCATCAATAAGATCCTCCCGGGGGAGAGCGGGGATGGCAAGAGAGCAGCCCGTACCTAGAAACCTAGAGGCCACAAGCCTGAAAAAGAACCCTTGTGGCCAAGGAGGGGAGAGCAGAGGGAAAGTGGGGCTAGTGAGATAGGAGTGGTGAGTCCCAGGCAGGTGGAGATTAGTCTGAAACCCACCACTGCCCCCAAAGCCTTTCAGGATGCGCTGCCTGGGTGCTAGGGGGTGATTTATTTGGGAAGGAGATGGAGAACAGCGGTAAGACTGATGAACTCCCAACACCAGGGTGTCCGGGGAGCAGGAAGAAAGTGGAGGTGTCAGAGGCAACTTCAGACTATCTTCCTCCAAGAATTGTTCTACTTTCACCCCTTTAGATTCCTGCTTCAGCTCCTCAGCCATGCTCACTGCATGTGGTTTCCCGTGGTACAGATTTCTTTTCGAAGCCCCGACCAAAAATCTACCCAACTCTCCCAAATGAGGAGGAAGATCGGGGTGGGGGTGTAAGGATGACCCGGCTTAAGCTCTCCTGACGAGCTGATGGCATCGGAGCCCCTTGGATCAAGACTTGGACACCGCCTCTAATTCAGCAAAGCACGCTTTCTCTTAGTGGAGCACTGGCCCTCAGAGATGCCCCACTCATTGTTCCCTCGGCCCCAACCATGGGTTCTTCTGGGCGGGTCTCCAAAATAATGCTGTCCCGGGGGTCCGGATCCCCGACGCGGAAACAAGAAAAGGCTTGTAAAACTCGAAACCTCAAGGGCAGGGCAAGGTCAGACTGAAAAGGCAGCTTTGGGTCCTCATCTAGGACACATGGCCTCCACATACCCGAAAGCCACAGCTTCCAATGCTTTCCTGGCCTTCTCTTCAGTCCCAGCACCAGCGCGACGAATAATCTCTTCCCCCTAGCGCCAGCCTCGCTGGCCTTTAACCTTCTCAGGCTTTGGGGTTGTACCAAGACGCTGTTTTCCTCCCTCCCCTCCCTCCTGTGACCGAGATTCAGGCTACAACCCGGATTGGGAACAAAGTGCCAGACTGAGGAAGGGGTGGGTAGGGGAGTAATGGGGAATGGGTAGGAGGGAAGGCTCCCAAAAGGCAACTCCCCCAAGGCGGTGTCTAGGCGCCCCCAGGTCCCGAGTCGGGCTCCGGGCGCCGAGCACGTTTTATTTATCCCCACAGAGGATGCTGGAGGACAAAAGAAATATTTGGACGTCAGAGCTGATTTATATTTTTGGAAGAGCTACGTTTCCTTTTCTGAAGAGAAGCGAGCACGCCCCATATCCTGAGCTCAGCGGGGAGGACCGGAGGGAAGTTTTGATGCTGCAGGAAGTTCATCTCTGACGGTGCGGTTTGCAGGGCCGTGCGTCTCGCAGAGTTCGTTGCCCTAGGAGATATTTATTTATTTGGTGTGGGGGGTCGAGGAAGAGGAGACCAGCCATACACTAAAGGAAAACCCTATCTGGGCTGGGTTTGGGACCTCCAGGGAGTCTTTCCGCCCTTGAACCCAAGGCGGGCCAGTCTGCGGGAGTCCCAGGTGTGGCCTTGCGACCTGGAGAACGCTTCTGACTGGTGCATTCTGCAGATTTCAGCGCTAACCCGCCCGCGTGTTATGTCTGGGGCTAATTCCTCCTGGTCACTCACGATCCCTCCAGGGTGGGGCCTAGCCCCTTCGCCAGCCCTGCCCGCGTGCGCATTACCCACAGCCACCTTCCTCCCAGCCTGGGGAGGCAGGCAGAAGTAGTGAGCACAAGACTTCCCAAGGCCTGGGACCTCAGGCCTGTTGGCCACCCGGGCCAGAGGCACACCAGGTGGACGCGGGGGAAAGGATGCTGAGCTCAAGGTGTCCTACTCCCAAGACATGACCTGGTTCCGCCATAACATGCTGGGAAGCATCAACACCTAAACCTGCTTCGACCTTTTCTTTTCCTCCGAAACATAGTGTGTGCTACAGACTCCCCTAGTTCTTCGTCACTGGGAGCCCACTTATTCCTGCCCCCATGGGAACCGCACGTACAGTGTGTATTCCAACACTGTCATTTCTTTCCTCCCGCAGGCGTCAACACTGCCTTTTAGAAGGAATAGCTGTTCCTGCTATGGAAATCCTATTCTCAGGCACCTCTGCCTCCTCACAAATAAACGCAGCAGCCTATGGGCAATGTCTAAAGCAGGTACCCCGTCTAGTACCACCTTGCTCTGAACAGGGTCAGGGCCCCGGGGCAACAGGGTCAGCTGCTGGAGCACTCCAAAGTTAGGTCTTCTCACCAAAGGGAACGAAATCTAGTAAGTACAGAGATAGGAAAAGGCGTAGTTTCCCCCATGGAATTCTGGTAAATTTGGACCCCATCTCCTTCCTCCTCAAACACTTCATACCTGACCAAGTGGGTGATCAAGTCATGCCCATTCCAGGCGCAGATCTGGGGTTATCCACGGAATTTTCAGGCAATTAAAAAATAATAATAAAGCCCTGCCCGAGACCCGGGAGTTTGAAAAGCGGAAGAATCTATCCAAATAAACATTTAAAATTGGGTGGCTGATGTTCAAACCCGGAGGTCTGAGAGTTTCTGTACTGAGGAAAGAGAAAAGACACCCAGAAGGGCATAGAATTCACACTGTTACCTCTCTTCACTTAGTTCCCCTCTCCTACATCAGCCTTGGAATCTCTTGGATCCCTGGCCGAATTTTGTACTGCAAACTAAAGTTTCGAGAGGGGACTCTGTGGTGCGCACGCTCCTGGTCGCTAGTTTCCTCAAAGACGCTGACAGCCCCGAGACCTCAACACTGAGTTTCCACCGTCCCTTTGTGGAGTATCCTAGCGGGAGTTGGAGAATCCTTTACCCAAGTTAACTTTGTATCAAAAGCCTAGGTGAATAGAGTACTTTTCAAACTAAATTGGGAGGAGGCTTTGCTCCAGCGGGGCTGGTCAAGGAAGTAACAAGAAGATGGAGAAGTGCCCCGAGGAGGCGAGGTCTTAGATACAGTAAACAGTTTTGGTGCGGATGCGTCTCCGGTGGGTTACTAATTTAGTCTAAGCCCTTTCATGTAAAACCCACGAAGCAGAGGAAGCAGCTACAAAATTTAAACCGCAATAATGAAGAGATTTCCTAGAATAAAACGCTGATTGCAGAACAAAATCAGAGAAACCCAAGCTTCCCTGCCCAAAGTTTTTACTTTCCTGCGCTAGAGCAGGGGCGGAGCTTTGGAGCTGGCATGGAACCCCCAGCCTGGCCGGGGCAATCACCTAAGGGCAGGGGACACGGGTTTGGAGTTGGGAACGGTGGCACCAAGGTTGTATATTTCTGGTTAACCAAGGGGCGGCTAGGCTGATCTATACTCGTTTTAACAAGCCATACCCTTACCTCCCATAACAAGGGGATCAAGTTTTTGTTTGGAAAGCAGTGAAAGTCGGTGGGGAAGATCTCACCACCAAAAGTGACTGTAAGAAAGAGTAGCACCCTAAGGATGCTTTGTCTCTTCAGAGACAAACACAACTTTCCTTTTAAACCATGTGCTAAACAGAAATTCAGATACTTTTGCCAGAAATAAATAATTTGACATAATTTATTACCAGAAAGGCTGTATAAGTTGGTAATTAAAAAACAAAATTCAGAGGGGTTGTGCTGCGAGAATGGGAGTGGGACCCCAGGCCTTCCCTACAAGTAGTTTTGTCACTTGCTCAGGTGTGATTTTCAGGGAATCATCTGGCCTCAGTTTCCTTACATCAAACAGGGAAGGGTGATGATCAGGTGAAAGTATCCTGTGCAGTCTATAAAGGACAAATGCAAGGATTTAGTCTTTGTAGACATGGGGGTCTCTGCCAGAGGCACAATTTCCACAGGCATAAGTTGAATCTCCAAGAAATGGGTTTTGATGTACAACCCCTTTCTGTTCAGAAGGTCACCAACATTTTTATCTTTCTGGAGTGGAGGGCATTGAGAGAGAGAGAGAGAGAGAGAGAAAGAGAATCCAAGTTAGCTAACCTGCTCCTATCTGGAGCAATATCTATTGCTCTTCCAAGACTTTTCTAGCATCTTGTACCATTAAACTATAAATGGTAGTTCTTTCAAGTTTCAAGAATTTGTATAAAATGGATACCACTGTCACTTGGATGAGGAAGTGACAGTGGATTTTAAAATCCCTGATAATTTAACCAGCTGAATTAGTAGAAACTAACAATATGTAGAGGTTTTTTGTTTTTTTTTTTTTTTTTTTTTTTTTTTTTTTTTTTTTTTTTTTTTTTTTTTTTTTTTTTTTTTTTTTTTTTTTTTTTTTTTTTTTTTTTTTTTTTTTTTTTTTTTTTTTTTTTTTTTTTTTAGAAGTATCTGTAGATCCCTGATACCACAGGCAAAATGGGAGTATTCTGGGGTTAAGCTCCAAAGCTTCCATCATATTCTCAAAAAGACTCATGACCAGCAAACTAGGAACTATTGGTATAGAGTATTCCTAGCCCTGCCTGTATTTTAGGGTTGTGCTGTTTATTCTTCAGTTTGAGTCCTGAAACCTTTTAGGGCCTGAGCTCCAATGTACATAGAATCTCCCAGGTGCAGAAAATTAGAAAGGGTCTAGCGACACAGTGACATTCACTTGCTGAATTTTCCCAAAATATATTGCCCACACCCCCCATCTACAAATGAAATGATTGCCTTTTATCTTTTCATGCTTCTTAGCTAGGCCAAATTATTCCAGGCAAAATGACAAAAGAAAAAAAAAGGGGGGGAGATAAAAGTACTGTAAAATATATAAGGACCCATCCTCCCCCTCCAAAAACAAAAACAAAAACAAAACTGCTCGCCAGTCACTCAGAAATTCTTAGAAGTGGAAAGTAAGGCAAACCCCCTATACCAACTCAATCAAAACATCCCATCCGGAAAAGAATGACTTGTTTCTTTTTTTCTATTGGAAATGGGAGGTAAACTGAGTTCATTTTGGCTGTGTTTTCTTAGCTGACTTTTGGCTACAATCAAGCCATTTTCGGACACATTCCCATATAGGTACCAGGGGTGCTCTGGAGGAAGCTGTCGACGCCTGTTCAACTAATTTAGGTTTTCTTTGTCTAATTACTGTGGAGCTTAGGGAAAAGAAGCCCGGCTCAAGGCAGTAAACTGACACTCAGTCTCCGTGTGTGGTATCCAGGCAGGGTTTGATGGAAAAAGCCTGCTTCCACTCAACTTCAGGTCACTGTCTGGGGCCAGACCCAGCCCAGCCCCCAGTCTTCCCCTCCCACCCTTCCCACCCTTCCCACTCCTTTTCTTCTACAGCCAGCATTCAGCCAGGAGCAGTGCCTAAGGGCTCAGGAAGCTAATGCCAGCCTCAAGAGGCCTGACTTGGTTTTGCTTCACCCCAGGCTTTTTGCTGCCCACCCTTCACAGGATCTCAGCACCATCTCCCTGTTTCTTGCCCATCCCACCATCTTCCCAGATTCCCCAGCACTCATACTTGCACCTCGGTCCTTTCAGAGTAGATGCAGAAGTGTGCCCAGCCCTGCCTCCCAGTTGGTCCTCTGGGATGGGGCACCTCCACTCCGGGCCTCCCCCATGGCTCGTCAGCTCCTAGGCTTCCTACTCTCCACCTCCCATTTCCAGCTCCTGTTTTTGGTCATACTACATTTCTTTGCACGTGCAATCCAATAACTAACTGACCAGTCTTACTGGAAGCAATTCCTCCTGAGGGCACAACATCTCTCCCAGCCAGATTCTGACTCAGAGAAGAATTAGCCACATTGACGTGGAGTACTCTGCCACAAAAGGTAACTTCCCAATGCACAATTCTTTTGATAGGCAACATTAAGGCTGAGGATGTAAATCTAGTGACAGTAACCACCCCTTCAGGACTGAATATTAAAAACACAGCTATCTTACTTACCTCATTCAGCACCAGCCTTCTTTCTGCGTTTTAAATAAAAGGTCAAGTGGAAAATGTAAAGTGGAAACAAATGCAAAATGAGTCTCATTCGTCCAGGTTTCCAGCATCTCTAAAACTTGGTTTAGTTTTCTCTATCTAAACCCCTCTTCCCTAAGTTCAGCAAATGCCAGTGATGGCTCCAGGACATAACCCTGGGGCGCTGGGGTGCCCAGGCTTCTTATCCTCTACTAACAATTATTGTGAGGCCTTGCAAGCCCTGTCAGAAAGAGAGAAGACTGGCACATTACCTTTGGGTGTCTGGCACCCTGGAGTGCTGAGGGCTGCAGTGTATAAATGAAGTTGACAGATGGTGTCAGTGCGGGCACTGGGATAAGGCAGCTAAAGGAGGCTCCCGGCAGCGGCGGCAGCACCAGCGGCAGCACCACTAGGCCCAGGAAGGGTGAGGAGGAGGAGATGGAGCAGGAGGGGGAGAGGGAAGAGAAGAGGAGGGGAGGAGTGGAGGAGGAGGAGGAGGGGAAGGAGAAGGGGGAGGAGGAAGGGGAGGAAGGGTACTTCCTTTCCCCTGGGATCTATTGGTATCTGGGATAAGGCAGGAGAGCTGTAAGGGGCAAAGAGAAAGTTTATATAATGCCATAGGTGGTCAAGTTTTGCTTGGGGTGGGAGTCATCTTAGCAAAAAGAGGGTTAGTCTGTGATCTCTTCCTTTTAAAGAGGGTGGGTGGGGGAGAGTGAAAGAGGCCGAGAGAGGAATTAGAAAACAGAATGGAACCCTGGAAAGCGAGGAAAGAGATAAGAGAGGGACCCTGTCGCCAGGTGGGGGTGGGGGTCGCGGAGGGGGTGATGTTAAGCGCCTAGGCGGAGCGCGTCCTCCCCGAGGCGGCCGCGCGAGGAGGGGACAAGGCGGGGTAGGGGTGGAGGAAGGGGGGGGGTGCGCGGCGGGCCGGAGGAAGTCTGAGAGACAGAGAGAGGAGCGCTCCTAAAAGGAGACATTGGGCTCTTCCCCCGGTTCCCGGCCGCAGTCCCGGCTGCAGTCCCTGACCGCCCGCGCAGCTGTTGGGCTCCCAGCAGCTTCTGCTCCGCGGCTCGGAAGGCCGTTTCTCAAAGCAGGGGCTCAAGGGTCAAGGAAGTGATGCTCCGGGCGTGGTCCGCCGCGGCAGCCCACAGAAGCCCCAGCTGAGTTAAGCGAGGCGACAACGAAGCACTGGCTCGGAGTGGCCACGGCTACAGCCCCAGTGGCGGGCTAGGGCGGTCGGCGAGCTTCTGGGCCAACCCGGTTCCGGCGCCTCGGCTCCTGTCCCCGGGCCCGCCCCCGCGGCCGGGCCTCTCTCCCGAGTCCCAGATGACCACCGAGGGCGGGCCACCACCGCGCCCACCGCCGGCCCCACTCCGCAGCTCGTGCAGCCCGGCCCCCGGCGCGCTCCAGGCCTCCCTAATGAGCCCGCCGTCGGCCGCAGCCACCCTGGAGACCACCTCGTCGTCCTCTTCTTCGTCCTCCGCCTCCTGCGCTTCCTCCTCCTCTGCCTCCTCCTCCTCCAATCCAGCCAGCGCCTCCTCGGCTGCCTGCAAGAGCGCAGGCAGTGCGGGCGCCGGGAACGCGGCCGCCAAGAAGGTGAGCTCCGGGCTTCGGCGGCCGGAGAAGCCCCCATACTCATACATCGCGCTCATTGTCATGGCCATCCAGAGCTCGCCCAGCAAGCGTCTGACGCTCAGCGAGATCTATCAGTTCCTACAGGCGCGCTTCCCCTTCTTCCGCGGCGCTTACCAGGGCTGGAAGAACTCGGTGCGCCACAACCTCTCGCTCAACGAGTGCTTTATTAAGCTGCCCAAGGGCCTCGGGCGGCCTGGCAAGGGTCACTACTGGACCATCGACCCCGCCAGTGAGTTCATGTTCGAGGAGGGTTCGTTCCGCCGCCGGCCGCGCGGCTTCAGGCGGAAGTGCCAGGCACTCAAGCCCATGTACCACCGCGTGGTGAGTGGCTTGGGCTTCGGGGCCTCGCTGCTGCCCCAGAGTTTCGACTTCCAGGCACCCCCGTCGGCGCCGCTCGGGTGCCACGGGCAAGGCGGTTACGGCGGCCTTGACATGATGCCCGCGGGCTACGACGCTGGCACAGGCACCCCAGGGCACGCACACCCGCACCACCACCACCACCACCACCACCATGTCCCGCACATGTCGCCCAACCCGGGCTCCACCTATATGGCCAGCTGCCCCGTGCCCTCCGGGCCTGGGGGTGTAGGCACGGCTGCGGGGGGCGGCGGCAGTGGGGATTACGGCCCGGACAGCAGTAGCAGCCCCGTGCCTTCATCCCCTGCCCTGGCGAGCGCCATCGAGTGCCACTCTCCCTACACGAGTCCTGGGACGCACTGGAGCTCTCCCGGTGCCTCGCCTTACCTCAAGCAGCCTGCCACCCTGACGCCTAGCAGCAACCCCGTGGCCTCTGCTAGCCTGCACTCCAGCATGTCCTCCTACTCGCTGGAGCAAAGCTACCTGCACCAGAACGCCCGCGAGGAACTGTCAGGTAAAGCACCCAACCCTCTGGGGGCGTTGCCTCTAGGACTCCAGGTTCCATGGCTACTGCAACTGTCGATGAGTCGCGCAGTCTAGGAGTGGGAAGGCACTGGGAGAAGCTAATGCTGGGGGGAGCTACACCTTATTCACGAAGGGGAGAGGATTGGGGTCATACCCACTGCCCCATACCCTTGACCCAGAAGTGGGCCTCTAGAATTTGCTTTCCTAGGAAGATAGTGCAAAGTCGCCAGCCTAGGGTCTCTGGGTGTCCCTATGGACTGCAGGTCTCAACTCTCAGGCCTGACTTAGCTTAAAGAGAAAGCATGTAATCTTTAGGGACCTTGGCCAAGGAGCTCTTTAAATTTCCTTTTGTCTTTTGTAAAGTTTGTTTTGCTGTATGTTTGCCCAAAAGGACATGTTTTGTATGCAGGGAGTGTGGGTGGAGAGAGGTTGCAACAGGGTAGAAATTGAGAAGAGAGAAAGTGAGGGAGGGATAGAGAGGAAAGCAGAGTGGGGTGCCAGGATATCTCACAGGCTGTTGAGTCTTCTGCCTCCCCACGCAGTGGCCCACCTGATGACACTTAAGTCTGTCTTAGGCCAGCAGGACCCGAGGTCCACATTTTGACTCCCTTGAGAAAAGCTTGCTCCTTGGACACCACTTGTGTTGCTGGTATAAATTGTGTTGGTAGAGGATTATGAAAATTCATTGACTTGCCAAACCTATCAGTGGGCGAAGATAAGGTGGAAGAGAACTTTCACTATTTAAGCGGATTTATCAAGACAGTGGAGATAAACTCTTTAATATTAATCCCCTATGGGGCACCTTGGCCACAGATTAAAACCAGGCAAATCTTTCCATCAAATGTTGCTCTCCTTTACATTGCCTTTCCCCCATTTGAAAGTGATTTGCAAGATAATGATTTCATTATATGTTCGTGTATCATTGTACCACAAAAGCATCAGGGGAGATGAGAAGTCCAGAAATGGGCAAAAGATGTTGCTTCCCTGGACAGTGAAATTTCCCAAATAGGCCTTTTAAATGCGGGTTTCAGAGGTTAACTAAACAAAGACAGTCTCGGCAGGACCAAACTGGAGAGGATTTTAGCCTGATTTAAGTCACTGAAAGCAAAGTCTTGTTCAATTTTATGGGAATTTCTACTAGTAACCAATACAGACGACCCTCCCCTCATATTTTTTATCAGAGTGGACTGGCTGTCAGTCACTGCCCACCCCAGGCGGAGCCCACTGGTCTACTTGCCAGCCCACCCGCTGCTATCCTGGCTCTGCAAACAGCCTTCACTGCGCCCCCATCATAGCAGGTGCCACTCAACCTGAATCCAAGCCCTGTGGCTTTGCAGCCACCATGAAGGAGTGCCCGAAAATTTTTTTAGAAAGAGGGAAAGAAAGAAAGAAAGAAAGAAAGAAAGAAAGAAAGAAAGAAAGAAAGAAAGAAAGAAAGAAAGAAAGAAAGAAAGGCTGGCTGGCTCAGGAAAAAGTTTTATGATCCTTCTGTGTGGCCACCCTCTCCCCACTCCACACACCTGGAGCACGCACAAGCCCCAGAAAAGCGGCCATCCGGAAACACGACTCTGTCTTGGGGAGAACTGAGCAGGGAGACCTCCGAGGCCTCTTTTCCCAAGAACTTCTCACGACCTCTGGGCCTGGTCTGGGAACGACCGGGAGGACATGGCTTGACTCAAGCCTGAGGAGGGTGCTCTGCACCTTCCTCTCTGGTCCCCTGGCTCCTGTAGCTCTCGAATATTACCCCATACCCCACCCCTTGTTGGCATCCCGCAGGCAGGCGGTGTGCACGTCGCCCTGCAGGGCTTGGTTCAGAGCCTGCCGCCCTGAGAGTCGAGGGCCCAGCAAGGAGCAGGGAGGTCAGGAAGGGCTGAATCTATGCTTTCAAGGGGTGTGTGTGTGTGTATGTACCCTCGCGATGAATGTGTGTGCGCGCACACACACACCTACGCACACACACACAGTATGACCATCTTCCCCAGCACACCCACGAGGGCCGCACCCTCCCGCTCAGGACAGGGTAGCCAAGTTACGACCTCAGAGAGGACCTGCGCCCTTCTTAAGTCCTGCGAGCTTTTCGAAAATGAGCTAGGGCTTTGATAGTCCTTTGGGTCACTGAAAGCGCCGACCTGTGAGCGTTCGCAAGGTCCTGTTGGTCCCAGAACCTTACTCTTTCCTACTTGGAGATCCAGAAACTGGCACCGGGATGTAGCGTAGTTTGCTGGGGGAGTGCACCTACACGCGGAGCCGCAAGCGCACATCAGGGATGGGTGAACCAGCTGCTTCTTTATGAGAACATTGCAGGTCATGTTTGGCAGTATTAGGTGTTATCAGGTATTAAACTTAGGCCCAGACATCGGCTAAATAGCTGCCCGGTCTCTTCGTTAGAGCTGGGATGCAGCCAGGCAGAGACGACAAGAGTAGGGCACACGCGCCACGGGCAACAGGAATGATTTTCAGGCACTCTTTAAAGACGGAATCAGGCCCATCATCAACGTGCAGAGTATGGTTCTCATACCGCACGACGACTAGAAAGACTCAGGCCAATAGGCCCAACCCAGTCCGGCACTGAGAAAGGTCCAGTCTGGGAGAAACCCAGGTCCCAGGCGCTTGCCAGAGACCTCTGGCCGATTGCACCTCCGGGGCTCGCAGACGCGGAGACAGCAAAGGGCGGGCTAGCCCGCACCCAGTGGCTGCCCAACTAGGGCTTCCTCTCAGCCATACAACACAGGACGAAAGAAAGCAGCGGACCTCTCCCTTCTCTCTGAGGGGCTCCTACACCGCCTGAAGTCTGGTTGTGCAGAAGGGTCTGCAGCTGAGCTCTTATACAAGGGCTTTTTCTCTGCACGCTGGAGTCCTGGCTTTTCCAGAGAAAACATAAAACGTTCAGTGCCTATAGAGGCCGCGCTTTCTTTCTCGGCCTTTTCTTTAGCGCTGGGATTGTTTTCTGTCCCCATTTTAGGCACAGGAAATATCCCTGCTGTGGCCTGCTAATCTGACCGGGCCAGTTAGTTGGAAAACAAGATGTGAGGGCGACAATGGTGTTTCTGAGGCGTGGGGCTTGGGCTCTGGAAGAAGCCCTGTGTTCAGAAACCTGGAACAAGTGTGGGTCATATTGCCTGGATGTCCGGTGTCCCCCTGCTCCTCCTGCGATTGAATCGCTGGTCTGGGCCTCCAGGACTAATGGGGAGTTCAAGCACATGAGGGCCTGGATTAGAGAGGACTCACTCTGTGTTTGTGGGTACATCAAAACAAAACAAAGATTCCAGAATTGTCCTATGACCTGTAGTTTAAAAAGTGGAGAAACTTCCTGAGCTGATCTCCTCTACCAGATTTATAGTGATTGACCAATCTTTTCTCATCCAGAGTCAAAGTAAGGCACCAATAAAATTAAATTAAAAAATAATACATTCCACCATCACCTGGACAAAATTTGTTTCTGAAAAGAGTTTTTATTTTCTTCTTTCAGTGGGA
The DNA here is from genome assembly GCA_004026585.1 of Noctilio leporinus. Classification (NCBI taxonomy): domain Eukaryota; kingdom Metazoa; phylum Chordata; class Mammalia; order Chiroptera; family Noctilionidae; genus Noctilio; species Noctilio leporinus. The sequence continues at coordinate 23,604 of PVIW01008715.1, read as the reverse complement.
CTGCCTCGATACCAGCATCACTCTACCCCAGTGTGTGACAGAAAAGATTTCGTCCTCAACTTTAATGGCATATCTTCTTTCCATCCCTCAGCAAGCGGGCCATATTACCATCACCACCATCACCAAAGTGTATGTCAGGATATTAAGCCCTGTGTCATGTGAATGGAGGGAGGGAGGCCCTGCCAAGGCCACTTTCCCCATGGAGGTGGGGGTGGGGTGGAATGAGCTAACAGGTAATCACATAAAGTGCACCCCATAGCAGTCGGTAGCACACCAGTCACTTAGGATCTCCACGCCAGCGTTATTCACTGACACTTGTCTACCATTTGTAGAAGGACAGGCCCTGGCATTGGTCGTGCCCTTAATGTGTGCAGGAGCCAATGAGGGGGAGAGCTAACTGGGAACTCAACTTCTTAGAAGAGATGATAAAAAGTTATCACATGAAAAACATGAATAACAACAACAACAAAAAATGAACATGTAACTCTGGGATCTTCATTGCCTTCAGTAATCAGGGTCTGAAAAACACAGAAAAATTGTTTATGTGTTTTTCTTTGTCTATGAAAATTTATATGCTTTTCCAAAAGGCAGTGCTAAACATAAGATTTGAAGAAAGCCTCACCTTGTTGCCTAGCTAAAGAGAGAATTCTGTTTCTCCAAACCCTATGTTTGGATACAGGTGCCAAAGAACCTTATGAAGAAAGTATTTAGAAACAGTGTATCTAGTTTAAGAATGTGGTGTTCAGCATTGTGACAATACAACTTTTTTTTTACAAGGTTATTTTCTACCACCATATTTTAAAGATATTTTTATTATCTCATGTATACTCACACTTTGCTTGTATTTTTAAATGAGGATATATTTGCACTTATGTATACTTTTACAGTTTGCCAAACTATTTTGATGTAAATTTTTTTTCAATAAAATGTATATAACAAATAGTCCTTTTAGCGACCTATTTGCTCTGCAGCATCCTGAACTCGATAGGTTGCTTCCAACCACCCAGCAATGCAACTCTACACTCCCCTCCCCTGCCCCCGCAAGTTGTGTAATTGACATAGTGTGGGGTCTGTGCCCTGAGTAACACAGGCCAGGTTCTGATTGTGGGTCTTCTCAGAAGAGAAAGAGAAGAAGGAACATTCTTTGTTAGTTCTTTCTTTCCTTCACTCTAGCTCTTTCTGGCTAAACAAAAACCAGAAGGTGAAAGTAACTTGAAAGAAAACCAAGCAAGATAATGAAAGGCAAGAGGTCATTTGATTTGAAGAAATGAAGTGCCCCTTTTGTTCTCTTTCTTGAGCTCAGAGAGAGTTTTGCCATTTGCTCTTTCCTCTTGCCCACCAGTATGGAGTGACAGGCCAGACCCAGCAGCCATGGAGGATTAGGTACCAAAGAAAAATACTTGCTTCCCCTTTGTAAGACCAAAGTTTGTATGGCTGCTGGTCCCAATTTGTGAATAGGTGGTGGTCAGATCCTAAAGACTCAGGAGGGAAAAGGCTACGGGAGCAGCAATGGGCAGTCTCTAACATCCTGGCTTCTCTATCTTCTTTGGAAAGTAAGAGGACCTGGCCTTCACAAGATTCTCTGCTCCTGCTCGCTGTGCCCACCCTCCAATTTTGAGCCTGGCTCACCCTGCTTAGCTTGGGCACTCTTCAACCCCCACGGTTCACTCCCTTGTACCCCATACACTCTCCTTCCTTTCACAAGGAACTTAATGTTTTACCTCAGGGATCCCCTCTCAACCCTGGCTCTTTTCTCTTGCTCAGCCTCCTCAGATTTCCTAGTCATTAATGCTAAGGGCAAAACCTGGTGACGCTATGAATACAAAGAAAGAATGTAGGCCCTCTAGGCGAGCCCTTGGAACTCAAGAGCAGCAGTGGCAACCTAGATTTTAAGAGTAGAGGTTCTTAGTATAAAGGAACCATGGACATGAACAACAGGTGGGATTGACTTTGGGGGGAATGGGTGGGTGGGGAGGGGGACAGAGGGGAGCAAAAAGGGGATGGATGTAATACAACAACAACAACAACAACAACAAAAAGAGTAGAGGTTCTCTCCCAAAATCATGCTTCCGTTTTCTTCTCCAGCTTTGGGCTGGATTTTTTATTTTGTTTTTGTTTTCCCTTTTGAAAATTCTCCTTTGTTACTCCTTCCCTGAAACGTCTTTCTCCCGCCCAATGACTGGGCACTAATACCACTCGATAGATACCTCACATACAAGATTTTGTATTCCAGGTGAATTTCAGTTCAAAGATGTCCCCCAAGTCAAACCTCTTCTCTTAAAGTCTCCACTATGTTCCTAGAACTTATGCTTTTTTCCCTATATTTCCCAAAATTAAGCAGTGATTTCAACTTTTTTGTCCGTCTCCATTATCATATTTGCAGTTAAATGGGGCTTTTTTCCGCCTTTTTATACTTAGCTACCCAGGGCCTGCTATAAATTATGAAGTCAGTTTCAGAGTTTGCTCCGACCACAGTGCTGTGTTTACATTCCTTCCGAGGCTGCCGGCATGGTCGTAATTTATATCCTAAACACTTGAACGTAACTTGTTTATACAAAGAATGACAGGATCTCAAAGACAAAAAACGCGGCCTCTCTAAGTGACCGCATTGGAAAGGCCAGCGCGCCCCCTAGTGGTGCAAAGAGGCACACTTCTCTCCCCACCCTCACCTATCGTATACTGTGATTCAGGGTTCTTTCAAGATGCAGGAGACCTATTTTTGTGTTGCTTTTTCCATATCGCTATGACTTGGAAGTGTTGATAAGATTTGCAGATATTCACCAGGTTATTTCTATCAGAGGTTCAATCCATGTTTTCTAATTCCCACTTATTTCATATGCTTTCCCCAATATCACACATAAGGTCTTTGCATCTGACATGTCAGACACAGGCCTAAAGGCAATCTTCACTCTCAAGCAGGGATTCTCAGACTTGAGTGTGCATCAGAATTATTTAGAAGGCTTGCTAAATACAAGCTGCTGGGTCCACCCTGCTTTCTAATTTAGTCCATATGGGGCAGAGCTCAAGAGTTAGTATTCGTAATATTTGAGTTCCCAGGCGATGCTGATGTTGGTCCAGGGACCACACTTTGAAAACTACAGATCTATAAAGGAAGTTGGAATTACAAATATTTTCCAGTTCAGATGAGTGGGTTTTGTGCCTATGTATTGATTAGTTAGGAAATCTAAAAAAAAAAAAAAAAAAAAAAAAAAAAAAAAAAAATTTTTTTAAATATCTTGTCTACCCAAATACCTCTATGATTGATTACTGGCCCTTAGGGAAATACAAGGACTAATTTTGAGCCTGGCACCAGAAAACAGAATCATCCCTTTCTTTTTATTCAAAATAATGAAACCCCTTGCTTTATTCTACTAAACTCCTCAAAAAAGAGTCTGGTGGAATCACTGGAGTCTGCCTGCCCCTGTTGAGCAATGAGTCTAGGTACCTACACACAGCAATGGTGTCAGAATTCTCCAGACAAAGGATTGATTACAACAGGTAATCAATCAGGACCAAAAAAAAATCCTTTATTGGTTATACAATCTTTTGAGGAGAGGAGAGAAAGAAGGCAAAGAAAAGGGCTGCAGCCTCAGTGTCTTGAATAATGATCCCTAGATACCAATGGGTCAGGCAAAACTGGGGAGAGGGACAGAGAGAAGATGGATACAGAAGGAGAAATACAGAGAGAGGGAGGTGGGAGGAGCAGGAGCAAGGAGAGGGAGAAGGAAAAAGAGAAGGACTGATGAATAAAGAAAGAGAGAGAAGAGAGGAAAGGAGAGTGGAGGGAAAGGGGAGGGGAATGGAAGAATAGATAGAGGGAAAGAGAGGTAGGAAGAGAAGGGGCAGGGGGAAAAAACAAAGAGAGGAGAGAGAGATCTAGAGAGGAGGAATCTAAAAAATACCCCAAGAGCTCCTGTCCCAAAGTTAGTTAAGCAGCCTTTGAAGCTGGACTGCTGTCCTCTGAGGCCACAGTTATCTCTCCAAGCCTCCAATGCCAGGCATTGGCTGAAAGACTCACATACTTTTGTTTTACTTGGCATCTGTTTGGATTCTGGGGAAGAAAGAGAATTCTCTAGTCGTGCAAGTTCAAATTTTCTGAACTGCTACAGCTGCTTTTAGAGAACGTAGAGAGGATCATCTTGACATTTTAGAAAGTGGAAGTCTGATTTAGGGGAAAGATCTTCAGTCCCATAGCATATGCCACTGTACTGTATTAAGCAGAATTAGCATCTCCTTCCTGAAAGAAAAACTCTCTTGTTGATGCATCTATACTTAATTACTGTGTATCAAGGTGATTAATTCAAAACAAGCACCAACTTACTTAGAATGGAAATATATTTTAATATATTTTATCAAGACGGAAATACATTTTACCAAACCTGCCTCTATGAAATACTATCTGAGCAAGGAAAAACACCACAGACTAGACATTGGGCCAGGGAGAACTACAGCACACAGTCATCAAAATCATTTGGGAAAAAAAGAAAAGTGCTGGAGTCTAAAGCACCCTGAGTCCACAAATATCCAATGGATAAGTATTCAGCTCTCCAGTCCCTACGGGCCATGTCCATCCCAAGGTTGAATCACCAGTCCTCTCAGCCTAAGCTTGTGCAAGAGACAGAGGAGGTCTGAGGAGCAGCTGGGAGACCAGTGCCTTCCAGAAGGAGTCCATCCTACCTTCCAGCCTGGGAGCTGCTGTTTCACAGATAAAAAGACTCCCAAAGGGCCTTGGCCATAGAGGGGCAGGACTCCATTCTTCTGACAGCACCATGTCACCTCCCAGAACTTTGCATTTGATGGAGTCTGGGTCCCAGAATGTGTGGAATAGATGAGCTCCTTCCTCTCTCTCTCTCCCCTGGTCATCACTGGGGGCCATTCCATTTCCCGTACCCTCAAAGCAAGCCGTCATCTACAGAGAAAGTTTATCTGCTCCCTCCTCTCCTAATTCAAGGCTCTAGCCACTCTCATTTGCACTTTATCCAGGACCTCTCCACTCCGATTTCCTAAGCACTTCCCCATGGTGTCTCTCCCATGTCCCATGAAGCCATTATTGTCACCTTCATGTTGTTTCATCCTGGAGGAGATGGAGGTGAGGCCTCAGGAGAGCTCCTGGCAGAGGGATCATACAGCAGCCTGTGTATGATGCCTTGCTTGAATGATCTGGGAGCTAGATTTTACTTCCTTCAGCTAGAAAGCATGATGGAGCCAGCATATAGGTTAAGCCCACCTGCAGTCAACTTGCCTCAGTGGCAACCCCTCTGAGGTTCTGCTCTGAGGCCCCTGTGGGTGCTGCTCCTGATTGCATCAGACACAGGACCTGCATCTAGAACCATACCTCGCAAAGAGAAGAAAGATCAGGGAAAGGCTGTTTCTTTTCTGAGCTGGGAAAAACTTGTGTGATTCATAATGTGTTATGAACATTGAGAAGCAGCTCTTTGTTGGGTTCCTGATGCATCAGCCTTTCTGCTAAGTTGCACACAAGATCTGTCAGTTTTTCAAATAGGCTTATGAGGTCCACATTGTTAAATCCATTTTCTAGATGAGCGGACTTGTTCACCACTACAGATAGTAACTGAGAGGGCTAAAACCCCAGCTCAAATCCATAGGACTCCACGCATAAGGACTAGGTGGTCAGGAGAGGACGGGGTAGCAGCTGAAATGGGAGAGGCATTACTGAAAGGGTAGGCAGTAGGCATCCCCATCCTAGTGTACCATGGTGTTCATGACAGCCACCCTGACAAGTCACTAGATGCACACAGCATGTATCAGGCTGTCTGTCCAGGAAGCATGTAAACCACCCAAAGCACACCCACACCATTGAAACACCCCACATGTCTGGAGGAGACCAGGTCTGCCAGGCCCCACAGAGAGGGCAGGGTCCAGCACTAGCTAGGATTGCAGTTTCCCAGAGGGGCTGTATGCATGTGAAGCCCAGGCACTCTCTCAATCTGGTGCGCCTGGTGATCCAGCAGGACTGTATTTCTCAGACCAGGCAGAGACTGAGTCATTGAGGGATTTTAATTTGGAAAACAAGGTTACAGAAGAAAAAGAGAAACCACAATTCTATTAACAATTACATGCAGAACAAGGCTGAAGTTACCACTTTCATTTTTCTTTCCCCAATTCAGTGCTGACATTAGATGAGGCTTTCAGAATTCCTGAGCAAGCTTTGTTCTCATGGAAGAGTGACAACTGCAGGAGGAGTGCAAGATTTGGTTCTGGGACTTCTATTTCCTTTACTGTCAGAGGCCAGGTGAAATGTTAAATCTAATTCAGCCATTAAGGCAGGAGAGAGCATGAAGAGGCTTTCTAGAACAAATTAGGATATAAGGATGGCCACTGACAAATAAACATTAAAAACCTGAAAGCACTTGTACCCAGTTAAAAAGAACTGATAAGAGAAATTGAAATCCTCAAGAAAACCCCTGCTTTTATTTCGGACCATGGAGGAAGGGTCGGAGATCACAAACCTCCCCGGACTGTGTCTGGAAGACCACCCCTGTGCTCTTGCCTCTCCAATCTTTAAACGCAGCCCCTGAATCTCAGCACAGATGCTCAGCACGGGGCGGCGACGGCCTTTGTTGTCCTGTCTTCCTGCCAGTCTCTTCCTAGCAGAGCAGCCTCTGTCACTGCCTTGTTTGATATTTTCAAATCCGGCCTGAGGCAGATGATGGGGCCACAGGAGGAGAATCCTTCAGGGTGTCTTGTTTGGTTTGGAAATGTTTAAATGTCTGCTACATTTCCTCTCAGAGGGGAAAAGTCAGGGCCTGTGGGAGAGCCTTGCTCTCTGGCCACAGCCCTGTAGGGACCGCAGCTCCTTTAAGCAGGGCCCTGGGCCTGATCCCCAGAGCACACCCACCCTTGGCGCCATGGGAAACTCAAGACCAACCTAGACATGCCCCACAGCCCGTTTATAGTCAAGTGACTCAGCTTGTCACTCTTTTTAAGCCAATGTAGCAATTGTCCATGATTACAGAAACCTGCCCTGCTCCTGGAAAAAAACATCAGCTCATTATTAATCTTCACTGTAGGACACATGTTTTCCATAGATTTAAGTGCTAGTGGCCACCACAAATGAACATAGCCTTTTAGAATGAAGAGCATGTAATTCTGACATAATCTCCTCCGCTTTGTGATACATGAAGCAGACAATGGCTACAAAAAAAAAAAAAAAAAAGATTAAAATTTTCAACTTCCTTTTGTCATGTAAGCACCCCCAAAGCTGTTCAACCTCCCTGCACTCTAAAGGCAGCAGTGACCTTCACCACTTCATAGCCTTAGCCAGGTAGGCTCACAGCAAAACGCACATCTATCCTTAGGGTCCCAGGCAACTGATGTTGGTGGATCTGAGATTTATGCTAACACACACCTTTGGGGCACAGCCAGATTGACAAAGGAACGTGGGAAAGCAGGATATAATACTGATCAACCGATATGGAGTGGCTTTGTTACATCAAAATATTGATTGATGCAAGAGCTTATGATAAAAGGAGATTTAATTGTGTAAATGTATAGCTTAATTTGCAGTTCCCTGCAGCAGACACACACCTGCCTTCCTGGGGAAAAGCAAAGCCTGGTTTTACATGTTGTCAGGGGTTTTTTGAGATCTGCCCTTGACAGGTTAAAAAACAAAACACTTTTCCCTCTGTACCTCTCCACAGGAGGAAAATCATTTTATGTTTCTCTGTGCATGGACAGTTAACATGGCTGTGGCTGGTCATCCAAGTATATAGGTTTGCCCTTATGGACAACTCAGTATCTCTACATTAAGGTTCTTGCCAGAGATTACAACTTAATCTCTCCTGCTCAAATCTTAGCAAAAGCTAGTTTTTAAGAAATGGCATTTATAAGAGATGACCCAAAGATATGCAATCCATCTATTCTACATCCCATCTTTAGCTCACCTGCCCACCAGAGAGCTAAGAACTTGGGAAAGAATTTTTCACACATAGAGAGTTGCCTCTCTGTGTCATATTTTGGCATTAGCCTGAAACCCACATTGAGGGACCTTCCAGGGAACAACTATTTGACTCTCACTAGCATATTCACTGGAGAAGGTTGTAAGAATATATCCTGTGCCACTGTGGTATCCTATGACACTGATTTCAGCACTCATTCTAACCAAAGACTACAAAACACATGGAGATGATCACATCTCACTCTGTCTTCACAGGAACTCAACCCCATCTTGACCCCCACCTCTCCACAACTCTAGAGCTCCTTCAGGTATGCCTTTTTGCATTCTGGCCTTACATATCTTCCTTCAGCCCCTACTTCCTCTCCTCTATTAAACACAGGGTTGGGAAAAAGTAAGTTTACAGTTGCATGTGAAACAGAATTTGTTCTTGCATTATTATTAATTATTGTATTATTTTCCATATAATCAACTATAAACTTACTTTATAGTTGTTTTGCTCCACCCTGTATATGTCTGCAAGCTACCTCAACCTTTCCTCCTTGTTTTTTCCCTCCTTATCTTGGAAAGCTTCTGTTTTGATTTTTAGTTTTCTTATTTGTTATTTTGTTTTAAATTTTATTATATATTTTTTAAGATTTTATTAATTTATTTTGAGAGAGAGAGGGAGGGAGGGAGATGGAGGGGGCAAGAAACATCAGTGTATGATTGCCTCTTGCACATTCCTAACTGGGGACCTGGCCCACAACCCAGGCATATGCCCTGAGAATTTTATTATTATTATGATTTTGTTTTCTCAAACTTCATTACAGGGAAGGATGCCAGGAAAGAAATAGACTGGAAGGTTTTGTTTTCTTAACGCAAATTAACTTATCTTGTGTTTGATATCAGATGAGAGTGTAAGGGTCACTTGTTTCTCCTTACGCTTAGATACCATCTCCTGGCTCCTGGCTCATTCTGATATCTAAGAAGGGCCTTCAAGGCCACAAGTATAAAGACTGCTTGAGACTCAGTGCCTTGCTGGTTTGGGCATAATGTAAACTTCCACAGACTTGCTGAAGGGAATGGTGCCCTCAATCCTGGTTTCTACCAGTGGTGGTATCTCCACCCCCCAACTTGATCCGGGGAAATTTTGGAATATGACAGTTGGAGTTGTAGGCCAGCAGCAGCCTCACTTGCACCTGGCATGGTTCTGTACAGGCAGTGTGGGAGAGATACACCTGAGTGATGAGTTGGTGCCACCCTGGGCCAGGATTCCGGAAGTCTGCAGGCTTGGGGTGGATCATCTGAGCCTGGCCATCTAGATATAAGACCTGGACTTTCACAGTTTTCTGGGGATCCTGCACATGTTCCAGGGTTGCATCGACATCCAGGGCCACCACCAACCTGGACGTAAACCTCAAAGAGTTGTCTGATCTGCCCTGGAAGGAGGAGGTGCAGGAATGTATTCTGTGGCAGCATGGTCTATAGAATTTTGACTTCTGTAGGTTTGGATGTCATGAGTTGCAGCATAAGGTCAAGTAGTCTGTCTTGCAGAGGGGGCAATCAGCAATGCAACACCTCTGAAAAAAATCCACATCCTGTAAAAAATTTTCACACATCCCAAATAAGAGGTCAACTCCTCAAGTAGTTGGTGCATTACTATAAGCTTTAAGGCTTTGTCCTGCAGCCTCATGTGATATATAATCACCACCTACTTATTCTCCACACCACTGTACATGAACTCCATTTTGCAGGTCTCTTCCATGATCTGTTTTTCTACTGCTGAGGCCAAATCACTCTGCTTCAAATACAAAGGGGCAGTCACATTCCACAGCTTTTCCGGTAAGGCCTTGATAAGAAGATAGGTAGCGGAGAAGTCAGAGACTCCTGCCAATTCAGACTAAAGTTCTCCAAGTCTTTGCAGATCCCTGATGGTGAACTCCAGCAGTTCCTGGGTTCCCTGAGATGCTGAAGACTGTACACCCTTTCTAGGCTCTGCTGCAGGAACTGATGGGAAGGATTCTCATGAGGTGTAATATTGGGAGAAAGGGTTGATGACACTAGTTTTCTACCTGGTAACCTCAAGGCAGGAACAAGATGAGAAAGGCATAAGTGGAGATAGGCATAGTGCCTGAAGGTATTATCCAAGAACAATGCTGGCATTGTTGGACAGGTTTTAGCAGCATTAAAGATAAGAACCAAAACTGCAATGTATGCTGGATCATCCATGTCTGGTTCAGTTGTGCCAAAAAACGGGTGGATGCTCAGGAGCTCTGGCACCAAGGGAAGTACCAAGGTTGGATATCAACTTCCCAGAAACTTCAGGCATTCCCATAAGGAGTCCTTGTCAGTAGCATACTTGGTTAAAATTTTCAGCAGCTTCACCAGTGCAAGACGTATTCCTTCTTTGGTTGAAACATTAGTACAGCACAAGAGTTCATGAAGAGCCTCTCTAATATCTGAATGAATCTTCTAACACAGCCAGGATAATGTGTAGCTGATCCTCTCGGAGGGTGATATTGTTAGATTTTTCTCATGGTATGTATGGACTGCAGACGTACCTCCTCAATTTCATCATTAAACATGTCAACCAGGAAATCAAGGCACTTCTCAGCAAAAGAGGCTGAAGACTGGGCCAGCATGCAGAGAGCATCCACAGCAGCAATGAGAACCTTATACATTTCACCTTCCAATCCATGAACAAAGTCTCCACAAGCTCCTAACTCGGTCAAGGTCACAGCCTCCATATTATTTCTTCCTTCGGAGCATCATCTCCCCACTTCCTGTCACTGGAAAACTCCCCTGAACTGGAAAGTTCCTTGGCTCGATCATATGCAGTATGTTTCCTCCTCAGATCTGACATCAGCTTCTTGTCAAGTGTCTACTTCAAGAGATGAGAACTGACTTGCTCCATAGAGCCCAACAGCTTTGCAGCTTGAACTTGAACCACCCAGGAGCCATCACTGACCATTTGACAAATTTTTCCAAAAGCATCATCAACTAAGTGAATTTCTTCATTAGAAGAAGGGATTGGGACAATATTTTCAGGATAGAGCTGACTTACAACCCAGATAAGCTGGACTGCAGCATTGTGCACTTGTTCATAGTCATCAGAGAGCAATTTACAGGCCTGACTATAAATTGTTTGGTGTAACGTCAGTCCTCTTTCATGGGGCTGCAACATTGCTTTTATAGCTGCTGTTCTGACATGGGTCCTGGTCGCTGGCATAATCCCCTGTAATCTTCTGGACATCTCTGACAGCTAGGCCTTTTGTATCCTTTGTGACACCTTTCTCCAAAAAGCCAAGGTTGCCAAGTAATTGTAGGCACTTATTTCTTGCACCATGGGAAATACCAGTCAGGTGCTTGCAGGCTAATCAACTAATTGTATCTGGATAGCTTGATTCTCTGGGAGTTTAGTGCCAATTGCAAGCGTGTCCAACAGTTGAGCTAGGATTGTATAATGGCATCATCCATAATACAATCTGGTGAAAATCCTGCAATCTTCAACAATAACCCCAATAATGATGCAATTTTCAGTCTCACAGATGGATCATTCTCCTTATGATAATGCTCCAAGAGAATCCTGACTACTCCCTCCACACTTTCTGCTTCAACTGACTTCCGGGCAAACTGAAGTAGGTACTGCAAAGCATCTGCAGGATAGGTAGCTTTACACAGATCTATGTGGAGTGCTGCAGATTTACTTTGTTTTGTTAGTCAGAGCTTCTTAGTAGCAATTTCCTTCTGTTGTTGCTGAACTACCTTAGTGAATTCCTCGTATACTCGCTTCTTAAGGTGTGCCACTATGGCTGCTCACGAAGCCTCTCAGCTTCTATACTTGATGAGGGAGGTGGGAATGATGGTGGGAACCCGGAAAATCAGCGGAGGCCTTATTATATTTTTTAATGAACACATGCACATCACAGACATGCAGCAGGTCCCCTCAGATAGAGAATGAAAGCTAAGCCGCCTGCCTACACTGTCTTCTCCCTGGCAGAGGTGACCATAATCTTCATTCTCTTTATATCTCCCAGGGACAACCTACATACATACAAGCATATACATAAAAATAAATGTAACTTATTCTTTAAAATATTTCATTTATTAATTTTTAGATAGAGGAGAAGGGAGGGAGATAGAGAAGAAGGAAACATCAATGTGAGAGAAGCATCAATTGGTTGTCTCTCATTTGCAACCTGAGACTGAATCCAAAATCCAGTTATGTGCCCTGACAGGGATTGAACCAGCAACCTTTCATCTTAAGGGACGATGTCCAACCAACTGAGTCACACTGGTCAGGATTGAATTTACCTTTTTTATTATAATTTTAATATTTTCCTGTTGAAAAGAACTATAAATTTTCTTAAAAACACACAAATGCACACACAAATTACATTTTTAGTGTGTAGAAATTGATCATTTTTTCCTGCCTGAACTGTTGCCCAAAATTCAAAATCTATAAGGAGAGGAGAAGAGCATGAAGCAAAGGAATCCGAATAGCCCCTCCAGCCCCTCCAGAATACTGCAGTGGAAGGCGATCAAAAAGTAATCCTGCCTGTCTCTGAAAGCTTTGCTAGGTTTCCAGCACTAGCAGAGGAAGCACAGGGACATTAGCAAACTGGCATGTTCCCTCGGGCTACTGGCTTCTCAGTCCCAGGATGCCACTAGAGTAGAGCCCTGATCTGTGTAGCTGGTGTATCCCTAGGATTGAAGGGGAATTTGTTGTGGGAGAGAAATCTCAAGTCATAGATTTTGCAGCTTCAAACACGATCTTGTGACTTCGTTTTTTTTTTTTTTTTTTTTACAAGAATCATAAAAGTAAATACACTTTATTTATTTGTAGATGCAGTAACCATTGGAATGCATTAAAAAATGGCAATTCAGCCCTGGCTGGTGGCTCAATGGATAAAGTGCCGACCTGCAAACTCAAAGGTCGCTGGTTTGATTCCCAGCCAGGACACATAACCAGGTTGCAAGCAAGGTCTCTAGCCAGGTCCGTAGCTGGAGGCAGGTGAAAGACAACCATACATTGATGTTTCTCTCCCTGTCTGCCTTTCTACCTTCCCCTCTCTCTAAAAATAATAAATGAAATATTTTTAAAAATAAAATAAAGTGGCAATTCAGCAGGGTATGGGAGGGTACAATGACAAGTGCTGGGCCTGGGCTCTGAGTCATCATGGTTGCCATTCAGATAAGCTCAGGCAGCCTTTCAGAAAGTAACAAATCTGCCCAGGCTTAAGGAGGTCTCTTTGGGTAGCCAAGTAGAAAAGGTTAACTGCCTGCAAGTGGAGACAGGACACTATTTTTCTGTTATACTTTAATCTAAAAGAGATCATTTTGTGTAGGAGCTGACAGGTGGTGCATAGGAGGCAGTAATGAGAAGAACCAAAGCACCTACAGTACAGCAGCCAGTGTGCATATATTACCTCATTGAGCACTCAGTCAACCTTAGGAGTTAGGTCTTCTATTATTTTAATAAAAGGGTTAAGAGACTAGAACTGATGAATGGACTCAACCCAAGGTGATAGGGCAGGCTAGTAGAGAAATAGGACAAGAAAATAGGTTCTCTACTTTGAAATGTCCCCATTGCTCTCCCAGGGTCCACAGAGGAAACACATTTCTTAATTTACCAGTCTCGTTTGAGATCTTTGACGACAAAATATGAACCACTCTGTCAAAATCAAAAGATCACAGAAAGTCTACCAAAGTGGTTCTCAGCCAGGGACAGTTTTGCCCCTCCACTGGACAGCTAGCAATCTTTAGAGATAGTTTTGGCTGTTGAGCTGCTGAATGGGTGGTTGCTACTGGCACCTAGATTCCAGCATATGGGGAAACATCCTATAGTGCACAGGATAGTCCCAGAACAGGACTTAGTTGCCCCAAGATATACAGTTTACAGAGGTTAAGAAACTCTGACATATTGGCATAAAAAATCAAATTTTCTTTTTCAACACTTTTTTAAAAAGTGTTATAGATCTTTAAAAAGATCATGCAGCCCTGGCTGATGGCCCAGTGGATAGGCACTGGCCTGCAACCCAAAGGTCACTGGTTCAATTCCCAATCAGGACACATAACCAGGTTGCAAGCCAGGTCCATAGCTGGAGACAGGTGAAAGGCAACCATACATTTCTTCCTCTCTCACTGCTCTTCTCTCTAAAAATAATGAATAAAATCTAAAAAAATAAAATAAAATAAAAAGAGTATACTTCTCTGTATCCCCCAAATTAAATTTTCTGAGTCTTTTGGTAACTGATGTACCTCTGTTTAGCTCCAAACATTAGAGATCTTATTGCCCAAATAAGTGTATTCACAATACAATCTATCTAAAGAAACAGTCCTTGTTTTGCTACAGATCTCTGCCACAAGATGAAGGAGAAGCTCCTCATGAATATGGATACCATCGGCCAGGGTCAGCACTGCACAGCAAGGGAGAGGATGGGATACATAACAAGACAGCAGGGCGCTTCTTGTGCTTGAAGCATCCTGACTTTGAAAACATCTAATAAATGATAGCAATTGTTAAGGAGTCTTAATAAAATGATTTTCCCAGAGTTCTGAGTTTATCATGGATTTTAACATCACTTCTTGATGGCAGCTATCAAAATTCCACATCTATCTCAGACACAGACGTGGTTCAGGCTGAACACACCCTAGGGGACTCAAGAGGAGTCCCAGCACAGTGACAGCTCATCCTCCCCCAGATGAAAAAGGAGATGTTTGTAACATGGCTGCTTCCCCCTTCTTAACTACAGGGCATTCTTACATCTGGCAATACTAGAAACCACAAGTCAAACACAGAATAACTCAACTAGCTAACAAAGAAATGAGCACGAAAGTCTCTGGCAATCTAAATTGCTATCACTTCATGTCTCTTCTTACTTTTCCATTCTAAAATTTTCACTGATTCTGGAAATACCATTTGACTAAGAAGAATATAGAGATAATTATTACACCTATAACAAGTACCTCAAAAGCTATTGTTTTTATTTATTGCTATAAAAAGTTGTGAAATGTTAAAATTTGAACAAAAATCACCTATAATACCACTCTTTCAGAAATTTAAAAATAAATGTAGAAAGAGCTGGCAGGGCAGTGTGAGCCTGAAAACTGGAGCAGCCTGTCCTAGCAGAAGCGCTCCGGTGTGGACCTACAGGGTATGTTGATTTTCACAAATCCAGATTATTATGTAAAATCTCCCAATTTTTAAATATTGGCTCATACTTTTTAAATCACTGTGACAGCTAAATAAAACACATCTAAAGGTTAAATTCAAATGACATCCCATTGGTTGAGGACCTTTGTTATGTAATTTTGCATCCAAATAAAGGTAAACAGAAGAACTTGGTGTGTTTATATATTTTTATAATTTTATAATCAGAACATATTGGAAGAAATAGCCTAGATAATATCAATGGGCCTTAGGTCTCTTTTAACTTATTAAAAAGCTATTGAGCCATGGCTGGTGTGACTCAGCAGATTGAGTGCCAGCCTGCAAACTGAAAGGTTGTTGGTTGGATTACCACTCAAAGCACATGTCTGGGTTGCCGGGCAGGTTCCTCACTGAGAATACATGAAAGGCAACCACATATTGATGTTTCCTTCCCTCTCTTTCACCCTCCTGTCCCCTCTCTCTAAAAATAAAAATAAATATTTTTTAAAGAGCTATTGAAATAATGTAGCTAAAGGAAAGATATTGGTGAAACTCCTTATATATTTTTATCAGAAAAACCACCATAGTTGAATGTATATAATTTACTCATCTTTACCAAGATAAATCTATAGTGATATAGGTGTAAGTCAACTGAAGATGAAATTGAGAAAATTCTTGATCAAGCAATTAAGTCACTATGACACCATAGGGTTAAGGCTCCTGGTGTCAACAGAGCAGGAAGTGAAACTTTTGAAGAATTATTAAATTCTTAAGAATAAGAAAAATGTGCCTGCTTAATGCTCAAACCAAAGGAATTAAGTTGTACCCTGTATCTTAAGTGAACGTAACTGTGGAGTATTGTACACTCACTTCTGCAAAGAGATTTCTATCTTTACAGTAAAGGGAAAAGGTTGGCCATTTCAAGCATCAACATCAAAGGGTATCTGCCACAATTTTGAGTTCTGAGTTGATTTATTCATAATTCAGTGGTTAATGTTTATCATTCATTACTGTTTGATCGTCCTAGACCTTGTGAATAGAGAGAAAATTATCACCCATGGTCCCCACCCACATAAAGTACCTGGCCTGATGAAGGATACACAAAATAAACACAACTATCCAAATGCCTATATAATTGTAAAAAAGTGATAAGTGGAAAGGACCATTAGTCCTGTCTTGCTTAAGCAATCTGATAATACGTGTGTATGTTGGGGAGGGGTGGGGGGTGGATCAAGACAAGCAATTATCAGATCTATGATTTGCACCCAATTCACAGCCTAGAGCTCTTTCTTGAAGCAGTTAAGGGCACAAAGGTTCTTTTTGAGGAAAACCTTAAATGTATGAAGGTGAAAGTATTATAGGAATATTGAGATGCTGCAATTAAAAGGAAGTATGTAATTTGAAAGGATTAATCACTACCACATTGAGACAGCATTAGGATGTTCTAATGAGATTATATCAGGGACAATCATTTCTCATAGCAATGACCTTGCATGTTTAGGGTGAGGAAGCTGAGTGGCTTCTACTCCTTGCCTTGGCAAACCCAAATATAGACTGGTATTTTATAATAGACTCCTAGTTCCTAAGCAAGACTGGATTTCATCCCCCACCCTTAGAATGAGAAAACCTCCCTCCAACCCCCAGATGATTTATTAAGTACCTGCTCTTCTTAAGACAATTTTATCTTGAGCTCACGATCTACCATTGTGAGTAGCAAAATGATTTGCTACTGAGGACACATACACAACTTTGACTATAAAACAGGATCATCGCCAAATGAAGATTTATTTGTTTCCTGTTCTGCAAGTGTTGAATAGGGAATTGTCGATAAGGTGCTATCCAGTGTGAGACCAGCGTAGTGTCCTGAGGTTAGCTCCTGCCATGTGAAGGGCTAAAATGAAAAATTCTTTCTGTCATTTCTTTCCATCCTCTTTATGAATGGAGGTGAGAATCAGGCAGTACAGTTTTCACAGGCAACACAGATCTTTTTCCTTTTTCCTCATCAAGTCGTTTTATTTAGATTCCAAACAAACCAAAGCAGAGAGAAGAGGTGACCACAAGTTAATCCTTCCTCTCATGAGCTGGGAACCCCACGTCTCTGGCTCCATTCAGCAGGACAGTAGACAAGACCAGGGTCCCAGATGGAAACCTCCCTGGCCACATTGGCCATCAGGCCCACCAGTTGGGCGCCCAGTGCTAGTGTCCACCACTCCCCCTGCCCTCCCAAGCAGAGAAAAGCACAGGACAAACATGGGAAAGGAAGTGAGATCAAGGAGACAATGCAAGAATGGGGCTACCTTCCCAAGGTAGTCTGGGCTCAGCAGGGTCCCAAGAGTCTACACAGCTTGGGCCTGGTGAGGAAAATCTGTAAGATTATTCGGAGGCAAACATGATGTGTCAGGATTCCTCATGCCTAAAGTCCTTCTTGTTATCTCCAAGCAGCCTTCAGCTTTGACCTAGGCCCTGTCATCTCCATAGCAGACACCAGAGGTCCCAGCCATCCTCAGACTGTGGTTGTGGTCTTGAAGCAGCCCTTGGCCTGAGTGGTGTGCACCTTCTCGCCCCACTTCTCACCCACTTTGGTGTCCTGGACCAGCTCCCAAACTATGTCTTTGTACCTGCGCCCACCTTATGCTCTCTTTCCACTTCCTGCACATCACTGGGGTGTCCATTCTTATGGACTTTAAACAATGTTTCTTTTTTCAGTTGTTTTGTTGCCAATCACAATATGATTCTAGCAAGGCTGCTGGGAAGCATGCAAGTTACCACTGCTTGAGATGGATGATCCACTTGCCAGAGCTATGAGCAGGTGGAGCAGATACCTGCTAAGACACTGATAGCCGCCCGCACTGATCCTCACAATGTTTTGAACATACACAGAGTGCAAGTACCATTTCATGAAGCTGGGTAGAGGTGGCAGCTGTGGCATCTGTTGTGGGAAAACATGGGAGTTGAAGACCAACGACTTAGATGTTTATACGAGGTCTGTCCTGAAAGTATCGGCCATACAAACTTTTAATTTTATTAATGTGTTTTATGCATTTGACATTGACATTGGCTCAATACCTTCCTGACAGGTCTTTTGCTCTCATAGCAGAATGGGAATGAAACAGGCTGTGGTGAAGATTAAATAAAAGAATTTCATAAAACATAATTTACTCTGCTAATTCAGATAATTCATAGTAAATGCTCAATAAGTTTAGTCATGCTTATGATTTCCTGCTCACCACTCACTGGCTTCTTACCTCTGGGCCTTTCCTAATGAATAGCAAAGAAGAGAGTGGCCCAGGTGATCTCTAAGTTTCTTCCTGGCTCTGAAACTCTGTAACTAGAGGACAACCTATTTTAAGGGCTTTCAGAAGAGAAATATCTTTTGAAATTCTAGGGCTCCAAGTAAGGGTCTCAAGTTCCAGAATAAAATGCAGTAGAGTGGTCCAAACAACTCCGTTTGATGTCAAGAGTTGCTACAACCCCCATATCCATGTGGGATCATAGGTGTCTTAGGTGATGTGGGTGGCAGTAACCCGGCAAGAAAAATGAGTAATTCACAAGCTGTCACACACACACACACACACACACACACACACACATATATAATTTTATCTTTATGCTAATTTTCATTATTGCAACCTATATGTGCTAGATACCATAGTAGGTATTTTGTATTAATTTTCTTTAATCTTCAAAATAACTCAGTCAGGTAGATTTTTATGGGGAAAGAGATACAAGGCTCAGAATAAGCTAGTAACTTGCCCAAGGACACAGAGCTATTATCTCCATGCTCAGTGGTGCAACCTAGAGTTGCACCCAAGCCAATGAGCCTTTGAAGCCCACTCTTTTCATCATATTATGTGCCCCAAGTATTTGTTGGTTGTTTTTATAGCAAGAACTTTTATTAATGTGCATAAAACAACAATACCCTGACCACTTTCATCACCCCACCGCAGGGAGCCCATGTGAGTCAGGGGTCGGCACTGCCTGAGCGCACATCATAGTTTGCTCAGACTAGGTCACAGAGAGGCAGCCAGGGGTCAGCAGCAAAACATGGTCTTTCAGGGGGTCATTGATCATGGTGATAAACAGGAAGGCCACTGATGTTGACTGAACAGTAAGGAAAAGCCACTCTCAAATTTCTACTGCATTTGACTTCTCATGGTTGGAATAAACCAAGCCTGCCAGTGTCA
Organism: Noctilio leporinus; assembly: GCA_004026585.1. Classification (NCBI taxonomy): domain Eukaryota; kingdom Metazoa; phylum Chordata; class Mammalia; order Chiroptera; family Noctilionidae; genus Noctilio; species Noctilio leporinus. The sequence goes on along the minus strand of PVIW01008715.1, from coordinate 4,370 downwards.
TCCACCACCAAAGAGAAAGGAGCCCTAAGGCCTTGGAAGATGGACCACCCATGAGAAGTCTAATCAGGATCAGGCTTCCCAGCACTGGAAGCGATGGGGTGCACCAAGATGAGACAGTCACCACTGTGAAATGCCTTCCAAACCTCTTCTCTAAGCAGAGGTCCAAGTCAATCACTCTAGCAGAGAGAGGGCTGTTTAGGGGCATTTGACCCAGGTCCTGTCCCTGCAGCACTCAGGGAACCTCCACCCAAGGTATGAAGCTTGGTGTCTTCTCTTGACTCAAAATTCAGCTTTCCTTCCCAAATGCCCAACCTCCAGCTCTGCACTATTATTCATCCTCCCAGCCCAGAGTCTTATACAAACACCTAAATGACCATTACAGAGCACCAGTTCTGTAGCTGACACTGCTTCCACCTAAAGGTAGGTACATCACCTGATTTTTAGAAATGAACTAAGTGAGGCTCAGAGTTGTAACTAGGTTGCCTATGGCCACACAGCAAGTAAGTGGTGGGATTGGGCTTCCAGGCCATGACTGTGGGGCACATTCTGCTGTCCCACCTTTATACCAAGGGAGAATAGATATAGACAACAATTTAAAAAGGACACTCCAAAAGCAAAGGTATGCCCACAGCTTGGCCCAGTGCTTCTCTGAAGTTCCTGTGAGGCTGCACATCCAGTACCAGATGGAACTTGGGGAATAGTGGCAGTATGGCCAGTTGAAGGTTTGCTTGTAAGGCAACGAACATTCCTCTTGCCCTAAGGTCTTTTTTGTCCCTATGGTTACTGTGGGCAGACTACTAGGGCTTCCTCTACTATTGTCCACCCTGTCCACTCCTTGCTCAAATGTCCCAGTGCCTCTGCCTCCTTTGGCAGGGTGTCTATTATTTCACTTCCTCCCCACCACCTTGCCATCATCATTTCTCACTTCTCAATTACTACTCTCCCCACCTGTCATGCTCTTTCTCACCTCTATCCTTACCTGGACATTCCCCCTTGGATATTCCCTCTATAAGCTCCAAAGCTCCATATCCCTATCAGTCTGTGTGTCATGCATTACACAGATTAACATGCAAGTGCTCCCTAGTGGTTTCTTATGTGTGTGGTCTCAGCTAGGCTGGTAACTTGAATGCAATGACATATTTTCCATTTTGTTCTGCCATAGCACTCAGCACCTAGTATCTACTTAGGTCATCATGACAAACCACAGAGCCAATTTTCACCAAATTCTACCCACATATACATTTATTAGGAAATTTCCTTGAGTTTGCTATAAGTTTGACAAGGATTCTGCTCTTTCCTTTGGGACACACAGACAAGCACATTGAATGAATGGACATTGCTCTGAGGCTCAGGTAACAGCACCCTAGCAGTAGGTCAGGTCACTTTCCAGTGGGATCAGGAAACAGAATCCTCCATCAGGCTGAGGTGTGGACACAGAGCCAGCCAGAGGCTAGAGTGAGGGTGCTCCCCTCAAGTGTCAGACCTCTGGGCCCACCCTATGTACATAGTCCTTTTCTTTATAACTGTGTAGTCTTTCCAGTTAACACATTCATGACCCCCTTTTATTTAACCAGAGAGCCTTAATTTTAATACTTTTTAAAAAAATAAATAACTAGCTCTTGGGTGCATATTTAAATGGTGGCATTTGAAAGGCTTGCCTGCCTTTAGAAGATAGATTGGGAAACTTTTTCTGTAAAGGGTCAAATAGTAAATATTTTAGATTTGCAGCACAGCATCTTTATCACAACTACCCAACTCTGCCACTATAGGAGAAAGCCAGTCTTGCCCAATATGTAAACAAGTGGTATGGCTGTGTTCCAATAAAACTTCTTTTACAAAGTGAGCCACAGTTTGCCCATCTCTGGTCTAGGTTGTAGATTCTTGATTAGGACCTATCAAAAACCAGTGTGGATTGCTAATTAGAGCATTTCCCATTATTAACCAACAGCCACTATAGTGTATCTTCAATTATACATACCCACATATCTCAACAGAAAAGTTGAAGTCTATTGGGTAATTAACAGACAATCTGGCAGTGACACTTATCATATTTATAATATTTATGCTATTACTACATTACACTAACATCTATTGAGCATTTAGCACTTTAGGATATTTGTTCTTTTAAACCACATAACTGTCTGAAATAGGTACTTCTATAATTACTCCTATGTTACAGACAAGAAAACTGAGGCTCAAGAGAGAAAAACTGGCTTACCTAGCTTTACAGAAGGGGTCACATCAGACAGACTGGCTCCAGAACCCACACTCAGGCTGCTTTTGAATGGCAAATTAAAAACTAGTAGTGTAACTTTGGCCACATCACACTAAGCCCCAGTCTCTCATCTTCAAAATGGGGATGATCATCACTCCCATTGGGGGCTTTTGAGTGTATTACATAATGCATGTGAACATGTCCATCACAGAGTAAGGCAGCTGGTATGAAGTATAAACTAATTGAAATGAAACAATTTAAGAGCTTTATTACTCCTCCTATGACCAAAGTATACAACTTCACTAACTTTATTTTTTATTTTTATTGAATTTATTGGGGTGACATTGGTTAATAAAATTATATAGGTTTCAGGCATACAGTTCTATAATACATTATCTATATATTGTATCATGTGTTCACCACCCCAAGTCTTCTTCTATCCCCCCTTTACCCTCTTCTACATACCTCTACCCTGTTTTCCCTCTGGCAATCACCATGCTGTTTGTGTTCTATGAGGGTTATTTTGGGGTTATTTGTTTGTTTATTTTTGTTTTTGCTTAATTCCCTCTTCCTCCATCAGCCCTCTTCCTCCATCCCCTTTGACAACTGTTAGTCTGTTCCCTGCATCTGTTCTATTTTTACTTTGTTAGCTTATTTTGTTCACTAGATTCCACATATAAATAAAATCATATAATACTCTGACTGCTTATTTCACTTAGCATAATACTCTCTAGGTCCATCCATGCTATTGCAAAAGGTAAGATTTCTTACTTTTTGACCATCGACTAGTAATATTGCATTGTGTAAATGTAGCACACCTTTTTTTTTTCTCTCATCTACTGATGGGCACTTGGGCTACTTCCATATCTTGGCTATTGCAAATAACTGTAATGAGCATAGAGATGCATATAGTTCTTCAAATTAGTGTTTTGGGTTTCTTCAGCTATATACCCAGAAGTGGAATCACTGGGTTATAAGGCATTTCCATTTTTAATTTTTTCAGGTAACTCCATACTGCTTTTCACTATGGCTGCACCAATCTGTATTTCAACCAATACGGTACAAGGTTTCCCTTTTCTCCACATCCTGTCAGCACTTGCTGACTGATTTATTGATAATAGCCATGTTGACAGGCTACTGTCTCATGATTACTAATGTTGAGTGTTTTTTCATGTGTCTATTGGCCAATTTTATGTCCTCTTTGGGGAAGTATGTATTCAGATCCTCTGCCCACTTTTTAATTGGATTATTGGGGTTTTTTTTGGTATTGAGGTATATAAGCTCTTTATAAATTTTGGATATTAACCCTTTATCAGATGTATCATTGGTGAATATGTTCTCCCATTCACTGGGTTGTGTTTTAATTTTGTTGATGGTTTCCTTTGCTGTGCAAAAACTTTGTAGTTTGATGTAGTCCAATTTCTTTTTCTTTTATTTCTCTTGCCCAAGGAGATATATCAGAAAAAGATATTATTACAAGCAATGTCTGAGCTTTCACAACCTGTGTTATTTTTTTGGATTTTTATGGTTTTGAGTCTAATATATAAGTCTTTAATCCATTTTGAGTTTATTCTTGTGTGTGGTGTAAGAAAGTGGTCTAGTTTCTTTTTTTTCTTTTTTCTTTTCTTTCTTTTTTTGCATGTATCTGTACAACCCTCTCAACCTTTTATTGAATAGGTCATCTTTACTCCATTGTACATTTTTGCCTCTGTTGTCAAATACTAATTTACTGTAAATCCCTGGGCTTATTTTGGGCTCTCTGTTCTGTTCCACTGATACTTATATCTGTTTTTATGTCAATACCATGCTGCTTTGGCCTTGCAGTAAGGTTTGAGATCAGGTAATATGAGCACTTAAAGTTTTATTTCTTTCTCAAGATAGCTAAATATTAGTTACCATAGAGTCCTGGATTAATTTCTGGGCTCTCTATTCTGTTCCATTGATCTATATGTCTATTCTTATGCCAGTACCATGCTGTTTTGATGACAGTAGCCTTGTAGTATTGTTTGAGGTCCGGTATTGTGATTCCTCCTACCTTGTTCTTCTTTCTCAAGATTGTGGTGGCTATTCATGGGCGTTTTTGGCTCCATATAAATTTTTGAAGTATTTTTTCTATTTCTGTGAAGTCTGTCATTGGTATTTTAATTGGGATTGC